>WAAE01011233.1:0-62422 GCA_013400495.1 Nicator chloris | reverse complement strand
TATGATTTTTGCCACCTTATTCATCAAACATTTGAACAGTTTTTAAAATGTTTTTTATGAGGTATTTCTTTTATATAGTAAACACCGTGATTTATCATTTCTCATGACAACTGTGATATGGAGAGACCAAAGGAAGTAGGAGTTGCCAGAATTTCAGATACCTGTAACATTTCCTGCTGCCCTTTGTCTCCACTCCAGTCAGGCAAATTATTTCACCCAGGGGAGAAAAGGCTTTTTTTTTTTTAATAAATTATATATTTACATTTAAATTTCTTTTTTGTTCCATTATCTCTTAGAAAAGTTAAAAATAAGGTCTTACAGAAGTAGCAAGTTGTAGCTAAGACAAAGCTTGATAGACCAGAACTACCTAAAGACTCATTATCAGCACGTTTGCCACAACGAAAGAAAACATGGAAAAGTCCTTTACAAACACAAAACCATATGCTTGTGAATTTACCATTTAATTCCTATAACATTCCAAATAGAAATCAAGCCTAGGGTTTGTTTCAAGAAAATGATTACCATTTCATACCTATGGTGTCTTTGAAACCAAAGACAGAGCCTTGACCTAAGTCCTTAACAGATGGAGGCCAAAAGTAGAATTGAGTAGCAAATGCTAAATCTGCTAAAGGATGACCAGTAGTTGAAAGTTCCCAGTCCAGCACTGCCAAAACACGAGCCTTAAAGAAAAATAAAAACCTCAAGTGAATGCTAGAAGACACTTTCTCTCCATCCACAAATGTACAACCCACTCAATATCCAATAGGGTTTTATTTGGATACTATATGTTTAAAATTAAAAACTCACACTGTAGCTGTCTACAGTAAAAAGAGTTTCTTTTTGGTACTATCTAAAGATCAGCAGAAAATTAACATTCACATAGGGACAGAAAACTAGGCATTTTTCCAAAGAAAATCTGATTTAAATCGACATTTTTGAGTAGTGTTCTTCCTGTAAGAAACTTCCAAACTCTCCTAGTATAAAATATGATTGAATTAAAATACCCGAAAGAACAGTAGTACAGAGAGTTGTGGCATTTCTTTCCCAGTCCTGATGCACAGTCCTTTAGCACAGAAATTCACAGACACACCATGCACCAGAAAACCTTCACAACATTGTCCATAGATTAACACTTATGTGGGGAACTGAATTCCTTAAACAGGAAGTCAATCACTGCTCAGAGTGAGCCTCTGCTGCAAGCATCCTTGCAACGGTGTCTTCAGCTGGGTGGTCTGAGACTCCCCACAGTGCCATTCTGATAAATTCTTACAATCCAGCTGTCCTGTCCATCTGAATGACCCCTCCAGCCTACTCATGATCCATGGCTACTTGAAATATGTGGAAAAGTCTTTCCCACATGGTCAGTCCTACATATTCAGGAACAGTTTCTACAGATGACATAAAATTACCTATGTACAACTTTGTCAATTGTCAATGGTCAATTCCTTCAGTTGCATCAGGAACAGCTGGGAGAGTCCCCAAGACTGTCTCTGTCAAATTCCCTGCTCAGGGAATCAATCAGCACATTTAAGCCTACAAATCATGTCTATCAACTAATCTATGCACAAAATCTTTAGGAATCTCTGGGATCTGCTGCTTTGTCATGAAGCAGGCATTGCAGCCATGGTCACAAGTTCCAGGTGTGTCTTCTGGTCACAACACAGCAGGTAGCATGGAAAAAAAGTAATGAAAATGCAACTGTGTTGATAGATAGGTAGCACACATTTATTTCCATAAATTAGAAACAAACAAACAAACAAATCTCTTCAATGAAGATGAATGGGGAACTCTCAGGGTCTCTGTGATCTACATGTGCTCCATAACTAAACATCTTTGGCAGATTTTCCTTTGCTTCCACGAGTGTCATGTATCATACATTCAGCTCCTGCTCCAAAAGCCCTTATTGTAAACTGAAGCCATAAAACAGATGTCAGTAGGCTTTGGATCAGATGCTTATGTAGTTTAATGAAGTGAGCCTTCAGCTGCACTGAATCCAATAGGATCTATGCATATAAAATGCTTTATTCTTGTATTTGAAGCAGGGACTAGAACTAATGAATAAATAAAGTATCTCTCAAGGCCAGGTTGGATGGGGTCGTGAGCAACCTGGTCCAGTAAAAGGTTTCCCTGCCCGTGGCCAAGGAGTTGGAAATAGATGATCTTTAAGGTCTCTTCCAATCCAAACAATTCTATGATTCTGTGGCTCCAAAAATTCCATCTAGCTCCTGCAATGAAAGCCAGGACTGTATTAGGTGACTAAACACCTTACAGAGTATAGAGAAGAGTTCAGTTTTCTACTGTTTCTTTCAAAAATGTTTCATGCACTAGAATAACCCTTATATAGGTGTACCATTACATGACAGAAGTACAAACATATGGAGGGCCAAAACCTACTAAATGTACAAATGCATTCCAAATACCTCTGTTGGGTGGAAGATGATGTTATCTATTCTGAAGTCCCCATGAATGAGGCTTTCTTCATTATCATCGGGTGGCAAGTTGTTTGCTAACCACTCAGCCAGCTTGTTCATGGCAGGAATATCTGTATGAGCAGCAGCATCATACTGTTTCTTCCAAGTTGATACCTAAAAAAATACAAACACTCCAACAGATTTTTCAGTTGATTCACAAGTTTTTCAAGAGTACAAAATTTTGAATCACATGCTTCTTGGCTTTGGCTATCACCATGTTGCTTGAAAATTCACTAAAACCCAGTACCTCTGCATTTGCAAATGTGAACTGAGATATCAAAAGATGAAATGAAGACTACATCTATTTCAATCCTATTTACATAGCCCAAATCTAGTGTTATTCCAAAAGCAAATGCGTATCATTCCCTAAGTACAGCATTACAGAATCAATCTGAATGTAGTAGCGGCTTCAGATTGTGCACAAATAATTGAACTAAGTGAAGGTTTAATAGCTAAAATATGATCATTAATAATTAACAATTTAGCTTGCAAATCAAATCAACACTCAAAGATCAGACAAAACAAAAGAATGTTAAGAGCTGTACCTGTCTTTTGCAGTATCCTGGTCCTCTGCCATATCCTTGGAGACCCAATGACTGTAAATCAAAGGAGTGCAACAGGGCCAGAGTTTCTATCATTGCAAGATACAGAGCAGAACGCTCTGCTGGGCCCACCTCAGGCAGAGAGATGTCTCGGAAAATGCGGCCCTAGAAATACCATAAATCAGCTATTTGGTGGGATGTACACATCAGATGAAAGGAAGTAAAGCTATACATTCCACAACCAAGAACAAATGTAGTGAACCAACATTCCCTATGCAATCAAAAATTCCTTCCTCAATTATTTTATTCCTCACCCAGGGACAATGAAGGGATTGACAGTAAACCCAGGTCACTAGTATATGGTGTATCCAATGTGTACAGATACCTATGGTGTATCTGTAGATGAAATTCTGAATTAGAACACTCAATCCAGGTATCATCAAGCTTGAAAGTATCAGGAAAAACAGTGTTACTGTATTGTTTCTAAAAGCTAAATTGCAGAAAAAATACCAATGAAAATCCCAGGGGAGGGACAGGCAGGGGAATGGGTGGGTTGTGGGTACAAAGACTCAAACAATTGAGAGAAATTCACTTGTTTTTTTCCTTAAAAGCAGTTGAATACATTTATGTATTCATAAATGTATTCAACATTTATGGGCTTGTTCCATTTTCAGAACTGTTAAAAAGAGAGCAGTACTGACCATCATAGACAGACTGTACATTTACATACTTAGAAATGTAACAAGGTTTCTTTTTAAGGAATCACTTTTTTCTAATCAAAACCAGTAAAATCCTCCATCTTTGATGTAAGAAATCTGTTTCCAGATTTTCACAGCTCCTACATTCTATTTCCCTTGATTTATGGTTTTTGTAGGAAGGTTAATCTAATCATCAGAAACTGGCCCACAAACTTACATTTCTAATTTCCCAGTAAACCCAATGATAGAATGAGATGCAATGAAAAGAGAAAGGCCTGAATTCAACTCCTCTTCCCCCAGGATAAAAAAATAAAAGACAGTACAGCAGACTTATGCTCAAAATCACCAAAATCTAACAAAAAGCGTATCAACACATCTAAAGCACCCCCAGAGTGGTGGACCACAGAGAGATATGCTGTGTTCTTTCTGAAACTAGTGTTTGAACTGGAATCCTGCTTTGTTTTCAAGAAAAGCTGATTGCATGCCAGTTCCTATCTTCAATACTAAACAGGCTCCAGGGTGTCCAAAGATTCAGTTTACAGACTGATTTTTTTCCCTCTGACTTGTGTGTGCTTTTCACAGAAGCAATATTGCTTCATTTCAAGATATCCTTCCAAGAGCTTGAACAAGAGGTTAAATAGTGAGCTAAAAATTTCAACAAAGTGTAAAATAAGCCCTGGAGAAGCTGAAATCTGTGAGAATCACTGTTAGATAGCATTTCTTTAAAATACCAGAAGATTATTTATGCTCATATCACAAAACTGTGCTGGGTAAGGCTCTAACAGAAAGGTTTTAGACAATTTAAAAGCAGCTTGTAGTAGGGAGAAGGAAAGAATCTCTCACACTGGAGGACCAACCTGTACATGCTGCATTACATAAAACTCTGTTCCAATGATAGAAACATCACTGCAATACAAAAGGGGCTCAGGCACTGGAAACCCAGCTGAAAATAAGGCTTTCTGCACACGATATTCTCTATCGACCTGAAAGATACAGAAATTTAGGTTCAATTAAAACCTCCCAAACATAAATGAGCACACATTCATCCTCTTGAATGTTTAATTATATGTTTAATTATATGTAAATTATATGTAAAGCACAGAACATGGCAAATAATCCAGGAACTCACTGTATTTCTGGATCATTCATCAATGTGCTGGACCATCATGTATAGACCCTGGTCACCTAAAAAACACAGTGTTTGGAGTTCAGTGAAGAATGTTATTTACCTTGTGTGCTCTAGGTAAAAGGGGACCATGGGGCTTCTTCCTGAGCACAAAAGCCTGCCCACCCTTCTGAAGGTAAAAGGTTGGGTTTGACTGGCCTGAGCTGCAAAGAGAGAGATTATAATTACACAAAAATTCAAGTGCTTACAAATTTGTAAACTTCTAACAGAAATTACACTTGCAAAGTGCATTGTGACTTGATCTGAACAAAGTAGCAGGATGGGGGAAAGCATCTTCTCCAGAGCTGTTTTGTGTTGTGGGGTTTTTTTTCAAATCTGGACTGGAACAGGCTGCCCAGAGAAGTTGTGGATGCCCCATCTCTGAAAGTGTTCAAGCCCAGGCTGGATGAGGCTCTGAACAACCTGGTCTAGAGAAAGGTGTCCCTGCCCATGGCAAGGGGACTGGAACTAGATGATCTTTAAGGTCTGTTCCAGCTCAAACCACTTTATGATTCTAGTCTAGGATTAAATTACAGATGATTCTAGTACCAAGCCCCACTGTTTGCCAGCCTAATTATCATGTCCAAAGATTATGCTTTCAGGAAAGCCTATAGGAACTGTAAAATTTAAATTTAAATTTAATTTAAAGAATGCATGTTGGGGTCACAAAGAAAATTAGACATTTCAATCACACACATGCAAAAGAGAAGGACAACCCAGTTAAACCCTTCATAACACCTTGGCTATTATATTTCAATCAAACCCATTGATCCTTATTTTCCTCAAGGCTCTGTGTTAATCTGCATGCTTTTCTCTCCTTATTCTGCTTAATTTTTAAGATATGTTCTGATCTAGTCCAACAAATGATTAGACAACTACTGGAAAATACAAATCAAATGAACTTTTGCCCATCTTCCCCCCATTACATTTCCATTCTCTCCAAAGCAGTTAGCGCGCAGTTTGTAATAGTTTAAAAAGTTTCTCTGACAAATACTCTGCTTGGAACAAAACAAATTTAGGCCAGCTGAAGCCTTGAACTGTAATTACAAGACAAAGAAGTAAAAGCACAAATACTAAAATTTTAGCAGAATTTACTATTAGCTACTTTCCTAAGGCCCCTCCTAAAGTCTTCTCAGCTGAGGTACATAGGAAGATTAGGGAGGATTGAATGAATTAATGCTTTATATTTACATCAGACAACAATGAAAAATTGTTCATTCTTCCTTAGTGCTAGCTGCAGATAAGTTAGACAAGTTAGTCAAGGTTATGCCTACAAAGGAATTAATACTTCTTTTTAGAATAACTTTACTTCTAATAGTTCCTGACATGAAGTCGTGCAGCCACACCACTGATTTGCTGAAGGCAAACGGACTCAGTGCTCTACGGAACAGAGGTTTTAGAGCCCCGATAACGGGAGTCTCGGCACATCCTTACGCTGTTCTCGTGGATTTGCCTACCTGGTGACAGCCTAACGCTTTTACCATTGATCTCTTAAGCCATGTATGTGCTTCTGAACATTACTATTTGCTGTGCAATTAAAGATGGAGCAGATCAATTGCGATTTATGAGTCGGCAACAAAACAACCGTGGGTGTAATCTGAGGACAGTGGGAAGTCCACACAGCAAACAGCCCGCCCACAGCCAGCCACAGACCGAGTGTGACAAAGGTCGCTTTGGCCGCCGCTGCAAACTTTGCCTTCTCCAGCAGCTCAAGGGACGAGCTGGGACGTGCCTTTAATTGGACTAAGTCAGAACGCATCCTAAGAATCCATTGATGGCTGCTGCCCGCCATCCCGACGGCAAAGGGCTCCACCTCTGACCACCTTCCCTAGCAGGCGGCAGCAAGCGGCTCCTCTTCTCTCCCCTCCCGGGCGCTCCGGGCCAGGGAGCAGCGGCGGCCGCGCCACCTGTGTCAGTCACCTGTCACCAGTGTCACCTGTGTTACCTGTACTGCCTGACAGCCAGCGCGCCCGTGGGCTGCCGAGGGAAGCCAGGCAAGCGGCTGCTCAGATACCGCTCCAGGCTGCCCTGGTCGAAGCGGTGCTGCCGCCGCACCTCGCTAGTGCCCGGCTCCGCCGCCATCCTCGGAGGCCTCGCCGGAGCCCGCCCCGGCCGGGTCACCCGAGGGCGCCTCTTTCCGCCAAGGAAAGCGCTTCGCAGCCCCCTGGCTGTCGAGCCCAGTGGCTTCTCCCGGAAGACGACGTTTCCCGGGAGGCAGGTACCGCCCCGGCGGGCACCGCCCACAGCCTCCTCCCGCTGCCGGCTGTGAGGAGGAGGCCCCGAAAAGGGTCGGCCCCGGGAAGGGCCGGCCCCGGCCCTTCCCGGAAGCTCCCGGAGCCAGGCACAGACGTGTCGCTGCCATGGCGGATGCCGGGCGGCTGGAGCGGCTGGAGCGGCGTGTGCGGGAGCTGGAGGAGGAGCTGGCCCGGGAGAAGCGCGGGCGGGGAGCGGCGCGGGCCCGCATCGACACCATGAGCCCCGAGGTGACCGACTCCAACCCCTACAGGTGCGCTGAGCGGCTGCGGGGCTCTGTCAGGCTGCGGAGGGTGGGCCAGAGGGAGGGCCGTGGGTCGGAGCGGTGGGTCTGGGTGAAGCGGGAGAGGGACATGGGGGTGGGTGGTGGAGGCTCGGACGGGTGGGATCTCAGGGATGGGGCTGGCTGTGCTCAGGCGGCTGTCGGGCGGTGCAGGAGGCAGGGGCTCTGTGCGGAGCAGGGAAGAGATGCTCTCGGGTTTCCCACCTGGCTGGGCTGGCAGGGGTGGATGTCAGGGTTACTTTGTAGTATCTTGCTTTACAATACAGGTGGGGAGAGAGAGAGGAAACCTTGTGAGTTTTTCAGCTAGGTTGTTAGTAAATGGAACAGGTGTTGGTATTGCATGAGGTCTTATTCTCATTCCTCCAAATTGCCTATTTTTGAAGTTGGTCTAGAGAATTCTTGAGCTTTAGAGACCCCTTCCCTTCTAGAAATCTGATGATTTCTTGGTTTTTGTTTTGTTGGTTTGGGTTTGGTTTTAGTTTTCCTTAATACAATTTGATACTTGTACTTTCATGAAAAATGCAACAGAGGGATAAAATGTCACTTTAAAGTCCTTTCAGTTACACTCAAAACCTGATAGTGTCTATTTATTTTGTTTTTTAATGTTATGTTAATCTAATCAAATCGATCAGAAAACAGTGCAAGTCTTCACTAGTTTGCTGCCATATGGTTCATTACCAAAAAGAAGTGTCATCTTTCATTCTGTAAACGAGGGGTTCATTTACAAAAATAGTTGTGTCTTCCTGATTTCATTGATATTACACATACCAGCAGAATAGGTGCATGAGTTTCTGCAGGGTTAGGTGCAAATAGGAAAGCATCTACTCTGTCACTCAGACTGTACCTAGCTGGCAATCACAACTGCAGTGGAAACAGCAGGCTTGACTTTATTGTTTGGTGAGGTTATTTCTAAAGCAAAGGTCATTTTAAATACCTGAAAAGCAGAATTGTTCTTAGAAACATTAAGAACATTTTCTGTGTAACGTTGCATATTTTTTCTTCATAGTCGCTTGATGGCGTTAAAAAGAATGGGAATCGTCAAAGACTATGAGGTAGGATTCTATCTGTAACGAAACATTGCTTGCATTTTTTCCCTGGGAGGACCACTTTTGAGATACTGATCAGTATGTTATTTCTTTCCACAGAAAATCCGTACCTTCACAGTTGCAGTAGTAGGTGTAGGGGGCGTTGGCAGTGTGACTGCTGAAATGCTGACAAGGTGTGGCATTGGTAAGGTAATGAGAGTTTTCTTATTCTTCTGTATCTTTATCTTCTTTATCTTTACCAGTCCTCTTCGTAAAGAATTTGATTTGATTTGACTCTGTTGATTTAACCCAAATAAAAAATGTTGTGAGGAAGGCACTCAAGAACAGTACTTGTGTAAACATCGCACCTGAAGGGTCTGTATTTTTATTACGCTGGTAAAATTGATTTATTTAGGGCTTAATCCTGTATCATGTGGATGATTCTTGTTTGGATGTTTGTCATCTTCATATATGAACCCATCTCTCTAATCTTCATGCTGGATTACTGCAAAAGGAGAACAAAATTTAAAAAAAGGAGGGGCTGTTTCCCATAAAAGATAAAGTCTAATAAGAACCGAGTTTACATCATGCAATTGAAATGTAGTAGATGACAAACAGATATCTTTATCACAAACATTAGTTTGTCACGTGGCAGCAAGTAGGAATGTGATAATAGATGTGATACTGTTCATGTAGGTTAATCTTTTGAATATTCTTAGTTTAGATCAGATAAAGAGTTAACTTTTAATTGAGTAATTTTAATGATGTAACGGATTGGTTCAGTTTTTTATGTCCTTACAGTGTCGGTACCTCTTGTATGTGAACTGAATGGGTCTCTGAGGGAGGGAGTTTGCTTGGGGGAGTTTTCTATGGCTTTGGTTTTAGAATTAATTTTGTTGTTCAAAATGCCTTGCCACAGTGCTCTGTTTGCAGAGCCTCTGGAGATTCACACGTGTTAAAACAATCTTTATTGTAGCTGCTTCTGTTTGATTATGACAAAGTGGAACTGGCAAACATGAACAGACTCTTCTTCCAACCTCATCAAGCTGGATTAAGTAAAGTGCAAGCAGCAGAACATACTTTGAGGTATAACTCAGAGAAGTGAATATCTAACTATATTTAGCCAGGATGCTGCTCCAGAAAACCAATGTTTCACTCTTAATCATTTGCAAAGGAGCATGATCTAATTTGGGAATTTGAGTATAAAATATTTGTGGGGATGACTGATACTTCAAAGATACTTTTGTGCTGGGCAAAACCTTTATGTGAGTCTACTTTTTAAGTATAGCCAGTTTTGCTCAGAAGTTTGGTATAAACAATGCCACTTCTATATGTTGTGGGTTTTTTTTCTTATCTAATCTGAATTTTTGTCAAATATGGGTGAATTCTAGAGTTCAGACTGGAAACTTAAGACTGGAAACTCGTGAAGTTAGGGACTAGAATGCAAATTATCATTTTATTCTTTACTACTGACTCCTATTATTTCTTCCATAAGGGATATTAATCCTGATGTTCAATTTGAAGTACATAACTACAACATCACAACACTGGACAACTTTGAGCACTTCATGGATAGAATAAGGTAAAATCCCCCAACTTGAGCATATTGCTAACTTTTGCTGATGTGTGGTTCTACACAGCCTCACATTTTTCTTGTTGGGGCTCTTTTTCATTTAATAACTTCCAACTGAAAACCTCTGGGAAATATATGTAAATGAAGACATTCCTGCCTAGATGTGTTCTCTATAGCTGGTATTTATTTCTGCTATTACGCAGTTATTTTTTATATGAGTGCACCTTTAGATTTCCAACCAAAACTCTAGGGTTTCCATTATGGAAAACAGAGCAGATCATATCTTGAGTGCTGTGTAGTAGTTTCAGGCATGATTTATAGAATGAAGAAGAAAGTAATTATTAGTGGATCTCACAGAGACCTGAAATAACTTACACCAATTGCAGTTCTGTTGTACAAAGATACAATTCTCCAATACTTTGTACTGTGAGTACACACTGTCTAAAACAGTCTAAAATGCCCATATATTTAAATCCCAGCTTCAACATGCAGATCTAAGATGCTGCTTTTATTCTGTACTGCATTTACACAAGTTCTGTTAGAAATGCACTTTTCTTGGGCTTCTGTACTCTAAAGCAGCATGTTGATTGCCTTGTTGGTGATTTGTTCTGCCAACACTTTCATGTAAACCTCTGATGCTTGTTCCAGTAACGGTGCACTGGAGGAAGGGAAGCCTGTGGATCTGGTTCTAAGCTGCGTGGACAACTTTGAAGCTCGCATGGCAATTAACACGGTAAGGACACCAAAGGCACGAGCTGGTGGAAGTTTCTTTTCTCCTATAAATAATGTTAGGAGTTGTGGAACTATAGAAAAGACAGGAACTTAATCTCCTAACAAATGTCCCCCTTGGCTTGAGGAATCTGACCTTTACCCAGTTCTTATAAACCCATTTTATGTGTATAAATATCTCTGAAGACTTTAAAGTTACTATCAGCTAATGGTTAGTTAAAGATCAAAGTATCATAAACTCTATTTTTTCACATTACTCTGTTTATATAATGGTATTTTCAAAGGCTGGTATGTTAAATCTTACAAACTTTTAAAGATTTTCTATAGCTAATTGTATACTTCAAATGATTCTTTGTTTACTAAAAATGCTGTTTATTTAATCAAAATGTTTTTCTTTATAGTAGCAGCCAGTGTAGGGTATATGCCAAATGTGTGTTTTCTGTTACCCTTCATCTGACTTGATCCACAAATTGTAGGCAGGGAAGGCACACAGATACACTGTACCCAAGCCTCTAAAAATAGTTTGTGGAATTATATTTTGTAGTGTGCTGTAACTGGGTCACTAATATCTGGTAAAACATCCCAGGTCCTCAGGAAAGCACAAAGGGCTGGCTTCATGAGGGCAACTTTAATTTGCTGTTTGATTTGTCCTTTGATGATTTCTCTTCTATCTCTTCCTTTCCCTTTTTCTGACCATAGCCTTTTTGCCTGAAAGCAGGGAGATGAATGTGTTTCATCACTCCCAATTTATCACATTGTTTGGGTTCCTTTCCTTTTCACTAAACTTCTGCAGTGCTGACATGCATGTTTCTGTGTTTATAAGGCCTGCAATGAACTTGGACAAATCTGGATGGAGTCTGGAGTGAGTGAAAATGCAGTGTCAGGACACATCCAGCTGATCATACCTGGTGAATCCGCTTGTTTCGCGGTACGTGGTGCTCTGCTGTGGTGCTCTGCTGAGCTGCTCACTTGCCTTTTGGAGTGGGACTGGGAATGTGAAGATTAGCTGGCCTAGTGAGTGTGATCCTGGCACAGCTGATGCAGTACCTTAAAATTCTGTGTGATCTGTGGGATTTCCTGAATGTTTTTTTACAGCTTAATTTCTCTATTGCCCCTCAGTGTGCTCCTCCACTGGTAGTAGCTGCAAATATTGATGAGAAGACATTGAAACGAGAAGGAGTTTGTGCAGCCAGTCTTCCTACAACCATGGGTGTTGTGGCAGGAATGCTTGTACAAAATGTTCTCAAGTAAGTGATTGAGTTGCTGCTATTTGATGTGTACAGCAAAATATGAGAAAAAAAAACCTGAAGGAACATTTCATAATGACAGGTCTGGTTCTTTTTACATGTTCATGGCTCGTTTCCTAATGGTATTGGCAACATTGAACAGGGCTGAAATACACATTGCTTGAATTTGAACTAGAACTTTTCAGGGGTAAGAAAGAGTTTGTGTTTTCCAAAGGGTTTCTGTTGTTGCATACACACATGCACATTTTTTATTTTGTTCTGCATTTAAACATGCTCTGATTTGACATCATTAAGTTATACATAAAATATGCTATAGTGCTGACTTGTCTTTGAAATTTTGTACATGGACAAAGAAAAAATTACTTCTCTTTCCTGTAGCTGAGTTATTCTCACACACCATGAGAAGATGGGATTCTATATTGATCCAGTTATTCTGTTACCAGCTGACTGCAGCATAACTGGATTTAAGGCAATTACAGTAACTCTACAACTCCATGAGTCTGAAAGTGTATTCTAAAAGTTCTTTGAGAAAAAAGTATTCCCTGAGCAACTGAAGTTTTAGGTTTGCACCTGTATTACAAGCCCCTTCTTTCTCTGTGTTTCCAGATACCTGTTAAATTTTGGTACTGTGAGTTATTATCTTGGTTACAATGCGATGCAGGATTTCTTCCCAACTATGTCTATGAAGCCAAACCCCCAATGTAGTGACCACAATTGCAGAAAACAGCAAGAAAATTATAAGGTAAAAATGGTTTGGGTTTGTGGGTCGATTTTTTTATTTCCCTTTTCTTAGAGAACAAAGCAAGCTGCAAATCTGTAGCAAAAGAAAATGTTTGTTGCTACTCCAGTTTGCAGCAGTTGTCTTCAGATGGTTGCACTTGTTTCTAAATATACAGTACTTACAGATACCTTAAAGTACAGGGTAGGAAGAAATGTTGAGCAATTATATAGAAGAAAATATTACTTAACTGAATGCAAACTTTTCTGGCAGCTGTATGTTTCTGAGTGTTAATGGGTTTGGTGTTTTTTGAACATGCAGGTATTCTGCCTTTTTGCTCCTAAGCAGTCACCATTTAGAACTTTTTTATCTTACACATTGGAAGAAATGTGACTATTAGGCTTGAACATCTTTGCTACTCTTGGAAATCAAACTGTTAAATTTTGGTTATTGAGGGGTTTATTTTTTTGTGTTTTCCCTCCAGAAAAAAGAAGCTGCAAGACCAAAAGAAGAAGTAATTGAAAAGGAAGAAGAAATAGTACACGAAGACAATGACTGGGGTAAGTCATCAGCTGGAGGTTGAAAGATGTTCCCAATACTGGGATTCAATTTGGGTGAACACAGTTTGGGGTACATAGAATTCTTCTAGTTCCTAATTTTTTGTAACTTACACTGTGTAATTACTGTTGGCTTTTCACAGGTTTTGAAAGTAATTTTACCACAAGTTGATGATATTTTTTTAGTGCAATGTGCAGGTTTTAGGCTCAAAATGTAACTGCTGCTTGAATAAAAAACTTTCTCAGAAGATGGTCTGAAGATGAGAGAGATATAAGATGTATTAACTGCATATTCATTTTAAATATACTAAAGAGCAGTTACCATTTCCATAACCACTGTGCTGAGGCATCCTATGGATTTTTACATTCCTTTGAGGGTTTTAAATTAGAAGGAATTACCTTAAGGAATGGTAAATGTCTTTTATATAACCATTTTAAGAATGGAGATATATGTTCTGGTTATTACATGCTATAGAAAATAATCTTATCTTACATCTGGGAGAAGTGTCCTTATGGTAAAGTTAAAATGCTAAGGACAAGAAAGAGATGCCATTCTGGTTCATAAGTTGCCTATATAGAATTATTTCATATATTGTAAAAGGAAAATATTTTGCACTCATAATGGAATGAAGTTATTGAAATCAAAAGTGTTTCTGTTTTAATTTTACTCTGTTTTGGGAAAGTAGCTGTACCTTTCCTCCTACTGTGATAACTTGGTGATTAGAACTTTTTCTTCTAACTTTTAATGGAGTTCTTGTTTTCTTTTAATGCAAAGGCATTGAATTAGTGTCAGAAATTTCAGAAGATGAGCTGAAGGCTGCATCTGGCCCAGTACCTGAGCTTCCTGAGGGAATTAGTGTAGCATATACTATCCCAGACAAGGTAAAGTATTTATTCTTTATGAATTTTGAAATACACATTGTAGATGAAATTTATAATACCAGCCAGTTTGGTTACCCTTTAAACCTAAAACAGAATTCCATCTTGAACAATTCCAGTGAAACTTGGCCTCAGTTCATTTGATTATTCTTTTCTGTGGTCCAGTTTTGTGTTCCTAGGAAAGATACTTCTTCAAGCGTGGATGCTAGTGTGAATGTACTGCTGAGATGATAGGAATGAATGCATTTGGGAGCTGGGGGAAGGACAGCAAATGTGAATTTCTCCGTTGATATTGTGGTGACTAATTAATTTTTACCACACATATCTTGTAAAAGCTGTATGTAGTCAAAGAGCAATGAGTATACCTGGGGAACATAGAATCTCAATGTACTGCAGTAAGAACATTCTAACTCCTAGTCAAAAAAGTTTGCAATTGAAGCTTATAATCACGTAGGCCTAATCTCACAACTGAGTGCCTGGTTCTCGGCAAATGGAGTGGTGTAACAGCAATAAAGCTGATCTGTGGGGGTTGTTTACCTTTTTTTTGTTGACAACTTTTTCTTCCTGTTCCTAACAGGAAGAGAATTTAATAACTGGGGAGACAGTAGCAGAGTCTGAAGAAAGCCTAGAAGAACTCATGGCCAAAATGAGAAACATGTAGAAAAACAAGTATTAAGTACAACTTTCACGAGTTTGGATGGACACTGGATTTTGAGAAGATCAGACTTCTCACTTTTTTTCTTTTTTTTTTTACCTTCATTGAAGCTTACCTTTACTTTTCTGATGAATCAGAACTGTTACAGGGGCTGGAAGGACACAGACTTTGTTTATATTCTGTTTTCTCATCATGTCTTTATTAGAAGATAAAGCTGTGCTACTGTAAATTTTAGTTTCTCAGCATTGCTAGTGTCCAGATATTCAGTGGCAAATAAAAGGACCTGGATAAACTAAAAAAGCAGGCACAGCACATTATATAGCCTATTATGTGATGAGAATAGCACATAGAACAGGCCAAGGCAAAGATGAAATCTGCTGGAGTGGACTGAGTAGGTGAAGGGCAGATGATAATGCCTCTCTCATGTTGCTGCTCCTGATTTTCCAGGCACTTGTACTTGGTTGTCATTCACTGGTCTAAAGTCTTGGCATAGCTTATGCTGTGGCTACTTTTTCTGAGTAATGAGAACATCTAAGCCTTTTCATCTGCCTTAAATATCCCTGGGATGGAATTTTCTTTATCAGTGTCTTACTACTGCTTGTCCTTAAACAGCTGCCTATGTTTTGTATGTGATGTTTTGAGTATACTGTAAGAAGGTGAAGTCTTTTGTTAGGATTCCATTAGCAGACTGCATTTCAGCATGCCACTATTTTGTCTGGCAGATGCTTTTCATGACAAAATTATGAGCAACATTTGAAAGAACTGGAGATACTGTCTACCTTTTCAAAAGTCTCATTATTGTATTTTTGTTGGTTGCTGAAAGTTTAGTTATTCTGATCACTCCTGATCACATGGACTATATTAAGGAATATAAGTCTCAGTTTGCATAGAAAGTCTTCTAAAATTAGATGCTATTGATTTTTAGTTTTGCAAATACCCTCACTGGAGTAGCTCCCCTGTTGTATTTGTCTCATAGATGACATTAGTACAGGCATATAACCTTTTAAATAGCCACGTGTTAAACTGACCTGTAAATATTTGCATCCTGGAGCACCAGTACCCTTCAGAACTAGAACGATCAGTTTCAAGTATTTTAACTCCTGTGGGCATCTTATCCAGAACTTGGTAGTTATTTCAGCCTTGGCAGTATAATGCAAATATTTCCAAGTTGGGCTCTTCAAAAAACTTTTCCACAATGTGATGCAGCCAACACAGAGCCAGCTGTTAATGGCAGTGGACGTATCCCAATAAAGTGTAGAGACAGCAATATCATGGTGGTGCTTCTGTTTCTTAGGGCAGCTGAATGATTACCTAGTTATAATTAGTTTAAAAAATTTTCATTTCTGAGCAAGGGTCACAAATTTCAAAATCAGTTTCCTCTACAGCTGACATCCGATTCTATTATACACATAAAAAGCATCTCTGAAACCAGTGAGGGAGATTCTGGGTGGGTTTTGAGTGTGGGGCATTATACTGTAAGATCAAAGTGGCTTTTTTGGATTGAGTTCTGTTTTGGAGAAGCCAGGTTTTAGAAAAGAACTGCAAAGCAAGATGGGAAATAGAATAATGAGACCATTAAAAAGGTAGATATTTGAATCTGTGTCACTAAGTCTACGTTAGCTTGATCCAGTGTCCATTTATGTGTTACTTACATTTCTGTGTGACTTTACCTTTCTGTTGGGAACAATAAAAGTCAGGCACACAGCTGGCTCTGGAGATCCTGAGGCAAATGGCTGACCCATTTTTACAACAGCTCAGTTCATTCTGACTCTTAAACATTTGGCTGACATGGCTGCTCTCACAGGATTGACAGCTTTACGAGAGGCAACTTCACGTACACTTTTATGAGGGAGTTAATACACTTTTGTATGCCCTGTTAGAGAGTACACAAAGTGGTTCCTGTGTTACTTTTAGACTTTCAACTTGTATATACAATAAGAATTTGAAATAATCAGAAAATAAATAAAAGATGATTGTATGTGTAATGGTTAAAATTATTTAAAAATAAACAGCATCCAAAAAAGCAGCATTGAGGATGTTTTTAATATTAAAAAGGTATTTACAAGTATAATGTACTCTACCTGTAAAACATAATAGAATGTTTATTGCTTCTTTGTTATGAACTAACAAATCAAAGTACATTGCCATTATTAAGTCCAGCTTTGTTTATTTGGCAATCTTATAAAAGTGTTCAGTTCTAACAGCATCTCATGAACATTATTAAGATGTTGATATCCTGACAGTGTAATTAAATCTCCACTGAAACTGGTGACCCTATGCTTTGAGGTGGAGTTCTCCTACACAGAAGTATTATCTGGCATACCCCATGTATACAAATGACTTTTCCTTGCTGCCCATGAGGCACAGCTGCATGAAAGCTGTCTCATAAACCTTCTTTGGATTCACAGGGTAGGCACATGGATCCCTCCCTCTCTTTACTAAAGGATGATGGATGGCTGGGATCGGCTGCTTTTTAGGGACCAATTTTTTATTTTTTTTTCTCATTCCAAAACCAACCCTGCAGCTCATGAGGAAGCTGGAGAGAAGCTGCTCAATGGAAGAACAGTAACAGTTCAGCAACAGTAACACTGTTGATCTAGTTACTGTTCTTCTTCTTTAAACTAGCAACAATAGGGGAAACTATTTAGGAGAAGAAGATGTACCACTGTACATGTTAATATCAGAACAGGCATGACAAGCTAGACCAGTCATCCAGTAAGTCTTTAGAGGACAGAATTACCAGGTCTGAGAACATTAGGCAAGAAAAACAGACACAAGCTGAGTAGGTTTTGGGGGATGGGGGAGATAGGGTTAATTTTGTTTGGGTTTCTTTGCCCCTCCTCTTAGTTGGAGACAATCCTGCAAAGAACTTTCCAATTTTCAAAACTTTTCAAGGTGGATGAAACAGAGTGGTAAAACCCTTACTTTGCTTACAAACCCATTTTCTGAATAAGAGGAGAATATCCAGAGAGCTATTACAAAGTGTTGTCAACTCCTAGTGCTCTATCCTAACACCTTCAAGAGCTATTTTTGATTTTTGTTTTCAATTAAACCTTAATCTTAAAAATCAAATTTGAGTAGTATATTTGTGCTGTCAGTTTTATATACCTTTTCTTTTGCCAAAATACTAAATTCCTCCTAATCAGAACAAGGCCTGAAATGAGTAATATTTAATTCTACTCTAAAAGAGTAACAACACTGTGGAAGGTAAGTACTCCTTTGAAGTGAAGGCCATTTGCATTTTTGAAACTGCATCAAATTAATCTTAACATTAGTTGCCTCTGAAATACTATAGTAGGGTTTCAATTAATTTTCCACTTAGATTCTGATTTTTATAAAAAGTCTCTTTTAGTATATATTTAAATTGATGCATGCATTTATGGACTGAATGAGAACAGAACTCAGACTGTTTCTTTCAGATGACTTGGGTGTTAAGAAATACAACAGGAAAGTAGATTTGATTAACATTTCTTTATCTGATGGCAAACTCTTTTACGTCACTAGATTTTCCAGCCAATACAAACATTCTTCTATTTTAAGGGTTTTAGTAATATTAAGTAGTGAAAGTATTGCTAAAGGTTTAAGAGCGGGAAATCTGGCCATAATCATCTTCATTCTGATTGCTCAATGGAAGTATTTTTATTAAACACAGTGGAATCTTACAACAGTTTTAACTGTAGATGATGATATATTTAGATACCCTAGTTTCCCAAGGAAACCAATTAATTTTGCACAAGTCCCTTGAATGAAAGTTTGCTTAAGGCTGAAGTAACTCTGTAGGTAAAACTTCATGTTAAACTTTTCAGAGTGTTTTCAAAATCACCATTTCTTCAGAAACAACTTTAAAGGCTTGTAAAAAGGCAGGGAGGATTGATGATACAAAAATACACAAATCCTCTAAGCCATGCTATTACAACACAGAAATAAGAACTGCCCCTTAAAATTTATACAAGTGGTTCAGCCTAATTTGTTATAGTCCTGGCAGTTAGGCTAAAAGGCATCAAGTCCTTGTTTTTGGTATTAGCTACACCTTGAGCCAGTAACTGATGTGGTAACCATGTACAATGAAAGAAGCTCACTTTGTACCATACGGTCAGCAAAGTTCAGGCAGAATTCATGAAGACAGGCGTCAGTCCCAAAACAGTACATAATCCTTGGAAAAATGGATTTGTCTTAGTAATTTTCTGTCTTCTTGAAAATCTCAATAGAGACTGCCTTTTCTTGGAACAGGTTTGTATCACCTTTGTCCATGTTCTAGCAAAGCGTTTGGTGATAATGCACTTTTTAAGCTGAATGTATCTCCACTTGATGAGTGTCGAGAAGTTGCTTTTCCACCAATCAACAAAGTCTCTGCTTCTTTTATTTCCATAGCTCTCTTGTAAAGTTCAGCTGCCTTCTCAAAGTCTCCCCTTTCATAGCTTTGGAAAAGAGCAAAACAAAGTTGAAACAAGCAAATAGAACAAGTCTTTCAATTAATTTAAATTGAAATATACACCATACTATCAACGTAGTGTACTTAAAACTCTCTACTTTCCTAGAAAGTACACAAGGCCGGATGTTTTGTTTCATGCAGTAATATGCATTTATAGAGTTGAAGTATATAATCTTACCTTAGCACAGCCAAGTTTTTCAGTGTTTCCCCCACGCGAGGATGCATTTGGCCAAAGCTGTCTTCATAAATCTTTAGTGCGCGTTCATAGAGAGGCAAAGCTTCAATCTGCTTTTTCTTTGGGTAGCAGAAAGTTTCTTTGTTACAGATGTGCATTTCTTTGAGACAGATATGTATTACATGGGCTTTTTTTTTTGCCAACATAGTATCAACACATCCTAGATGCAATATCATGCCTACCATTTACAGCAATTATCTTTCCCTTGCATACATTTTCCTTGTCAAATATGCTTTCTACGTTTAAAATGGAACCCAAGAATTTGCAAATACTATAAGGAACTCTCCTTTTCAATGCGATCAAGTTTCCTTTGTTTCATTTAGGTACAAGTCATAAAAAAGCCTAAAGCAGGAAAAAGGAATGTTAGGCCTGAAAAACTTACCATCTGACAGTAAAGGACAGCCAGGTTTACCAGGGCAGTTGCTACACTCGGGTGCTTTGGGCCAAATGACTTCTGTCGAATTTCAACTGCTAGCTCATACAGAGGAACAGCCTTGTCAAGCTTTCCCTGGAAATAACAGGGAAAAAATGATTCAGTTCTCTGGTATCAGATTATTTATCGTGAATATTTATTAGAACCTATTTTTCCAAAATACTGGGCATATTCAACCCCCAGTTAATGTGTTTCTCAGCAAGGTCGATTTCTTCCTTTCTTAATTTATTTTTTCCTCACAAGTGTCTCATTGAGAAGGCTGTAAAAAGATTTTTCAGTTGTACTTTTATCAAAATAATTGTCTCCACTGACTTTTAATTTGTGCTCCTTCAAACTAGCAAATAGGTTTTTGATGCAAATATTGAGTGGCTTTGCAGCTTCCAGCAGCATGAAAATTAGAAGTTAAAGTAAGCAGAAAATATCCTGACCCAAAACCATTTAATGCACACAATGGCAGGTAACAATTATTTAGCAAAAACACAAGCAAATTTGATCCAAGAGATTATCTTCAAGGTCTTTTTTCTATTTTATATTTTCACAGTAAAATGTGAAAATATAAAATAGATAAAATTCTGATAATCCACTGAACTTGATCTTGGTTCTACAGTTGGAAAGAGTATATCCCTACTACACCAATAATAGCAAATGGTTAGAACAACCATCTACAAACACAAATATTCGTAACACATTTTGAAATGATGAAATGGAGAAATGTATACCCTGGTTAATTTTACGCCTCACAGTGCATTTTGTACAGCAGTAATGCTCATCTTTCTCTGAGTCAACAGAAGCTGAAGGTGGCTCAGTGAGAAAGTTTATTTGTGAAATACTATCTCCCTCAAAAGCCTTCAAGTTACCCTTAAACTGACTGTAAAGTTCACGGTCGTTGTGTAAAAAGAATTATTCCTACCCCCTAACGTGATTTTTTCCATTAAGACAAAGACATTGCAGTTAATTTAGGTGATCAGAAGAGGTAACAGGCTTGTGCTCACCATCTTTTTGTACAGCACTGCCAGGTGTTTCACAGTATAAGCCAAGGAGGGATGATCTGGAGCCAAGGCTCTCCTCCTGATGTCCAAAGCTTTCTCATAGAGCTCCTCAGCCTTGTCATAGTGCTTCTTCTCGTTGTACAGGGCTGCCAGGTTGTTCAGAGACTGCGCACAGTCTGGGTGCTCGGACCCCAGGACTCGCTCCCGCATTTCCAAGGAGCGCTTCAGGAAAAGCTCCGCTGTCCTACACAACATATTTGTTCATCAGTATTTTAAATCTGGCAACATCTGTACATCTGTACAGGCTGACGTGCCTGTTTGAAACAACAAACTTAGCCTTGGAAACTCATATGAGAATCTGTTCAGAACTGAAAAAGTAGGAAAGACTCTGTGTAATGTCACCAGTGAAGCAAAGGGCACATTTTATCTCAATACAGTAGGAGCTACTATTCCACGACAGCTTTAGAGCAGCTTCTCTATCAAAATACAGGTGATTGCCCCATAAGACTGATAGCATCCATTACTACTAGGCAGCTCCCCATCATGACATCCACATAAACCCCGTCATGCTATTCTCAAGAGCTCAGCTTTGTAAATCAGAAAAATCCATTTTATGTTAGAGAAAACAAAGACCATTTATACACAGAACTGTTGGTTCAATTCTGGAGCTCTTAGACAAGTGTCAAAAGGTGTTCACTCTGTGCAAGGGCTGGAGGATGATGTGTGACAATTATTCATTAAATGACACACCCTTCTGCCACTGATTTCCTTTTAACTACACGAAGTCTTGGACTTGCTCATTCAAAGCAAGGATATATATTTTTAAAAGTTCCTTAAACCTCCACTAGAACAAAGTTTATACCTTTTCCCATCTATTAAATGGTGGAGATACAGCTACTCTTGAAGTAGGTTGTGTTGAACAGGAACTACATATGAATAACATGGAATATTAAACGATCTTGTATGAAATTAGATAAAATATTGCTCCTCTATAATCAGTCACTTCATGAGGGTAAACTGATGAAAACCCCACATGTCCAACAACTGTTAAAATCAATTCCTTCACTGCAGAGACTGTGATTCTGTATGCAGGTCCTGAATAATTATACACTTCTGTAGATACCCAAAAGCTACAGGTGCCTTAAATATCAGGTACAGGAAGAATTGGAAGTAAAAACACTTCCAGAACTCAATCTGTGCTTTTTTGCTGGGCACTTTCGTTTTTCTCTGAAAAGATTCAGTTCAGGAGAGTGGGATCTAGGTGACTTTACAATTCCCTCACAATACACAGTTTAGATTCCTCTGTCAGCTAAAGAAGTTGATGTGAAGAGTGGCTAAACATACAATCAGAACTATCTTGCACCTTTTATTCCCCTTCTTCAACACTCCTGCTTATCTCTGCTTTTAGAACACCTTTGTGCTGTTCTGGCCCTTTTTGGCTTTTAACAGGATATCAGGGTAAAAGCTGAAGGATTACAAGTACAATGAATATTTAGGTCATGACTTCTTGTAATACTGTCATAGAAAAACAACAATCCTGCTGTTCAAAGATGACCACTGCAAAGGAGAGAGTCACAAAGTAGTGAAGCTGAGTAGAGGAGGCACAAATTTGAGAGAGAACTGGTATTTGCAACAAAGGCTAATTAACTGTGGAACATCAATTCTGAATGCAGGAAGTGCACTGACTTGGTAAATACCCACATGCCAATAGCACCGAATAGAAAACAGGAGTGAATTTCACAGCGAACAAAACCAGTGGAATGAATAAGGGACGGTACTACAACATGTGTTTGATCATGGATCTGCATTTAGTGCTAGATCTCCATGCTCTGCCTCCATTCAGACCTGTGAGAGCACTCAGTGGATGTGTCACAATCAGTACAACTCACTCAAGATTATTCTGCAGGTAATAGAGGACTCCAAGCTCATTGAGGGTTCGAGCATTATCTGGTGTATCCTTGCCTAACGTGAGCTCTTCCAGTTGCAGGGCTCTTTGACGCAGGAGAGCAAAGCCACACTACAGCAAAGAGAAGGAAATGAAAGCCAGTCACCAGTACTTCTAAAGTTTAACACTAAAGACAGAAGACCAAAAGACTTAGTTTGGTGCCAAAGAAGCACAATAATCCTCCTTAAGTTCTATTTTTGAGCTACGTGGCAAACGCTTACTTACAATCTATCAGCAAATTGCACCAAAAATGTGAAATTTCGGTGGAAATTTCCAGGCAGTTCAAGTTACTGTACTGTCATGCTGCTCTCCCTTTATCAGACATGCTAATTTGCTTAAACTCCACAGTTCAAATAACCAGTTCAGGTCAAATTCTTAGGTTTATAAGCTCAAAACTTAAAATCAATATGATCTCCAACCCTAAGCACCACATAACACCACATACAAACACATATAAAATATTACTCAAGGCTTCACATCAATCTTTTTAAAATGGGCAGACAAGTTAATTCTTAAAAGCAAGTTAAATCAAAGTAAAAAGTGGAGCTGTTTTTACACATTCTGCCTATTTTTGATCTTTGCAGTCTTGATAAAAATATTTTTGCAGAAGAACTCATTACAGAAATAGACCTAATCTTCATGAACCAAATTAATTCTTATTTAATCACTGGGGAAATAGCAACATGTTTATGGGCTTTTATTACTCTTATTAGAGCTACAACTTGAGCTCTGGAGTTATTAGCTGGACTCTTACAGTACAAGCATTATATGATAAACCCTTAGCTCAAAAATGACAAGAAAAACCCTGTAGCTGAAAAACAGCACAGAAGGAGAAAACAGGGGAAAACTCTGTATGTCACCTAAGATTTTTACTGGGATTTTCCACTGCAGTAAGCATTGTAGGATAAATGCCTCAGCTGTTCTGGAGAACACATTTTTCCATTGTCACTTTGACACACAATCGTATCAACTGTAATTCTGCACCTCTGAAATGTATATATTCTTTTTTTTTCCACTTCTCTCAACTCCATTCCAGTTTTACTCATACATCTCCACTTCCAACAGATTTGAAAGGGCAGTTACCAAAGCTGCTGCTAAGGTATTTCACTACCTATGCCCACAATTATCAAAAGCCCTGGAGCACTGTCAGCACTGCAGACACAATTTATCATCTGTTTAGCACAGCTGCAACATGCCCTGCACCTCTTTTTAAATATTGAGCACTTCCTTACCAGACTGCCTTTCTGCCTTGCTGCTTTCTGGCGTATTTTGAAGGACTTTTTCCTCAGTTGCTCAGCTTGTTCATATCTGAAAGCAGTTATTTGTAGTGTTATAAGAATGTCAAATGTAGCATCAATAAGTATGCTGGAAAAATTCTAAGTTAAGTGTACAGATTTTAAAATCTAAGAATCTTGAAAATCATCCCACTTTTTTTTCAACTATAAAATTCACAAAATGTTAAGGGCCAGACAGTGTTCCTCCTTTATCTCTACAAGTTTTTTGTTAAACTAAGCACAAAAGTTGGCCCCTACTAGGTGACCTGCTACAAGAATAGAGAGGGGATGCTCATGGATGCACTTGAACATATGAAACTCAAAAAAATAACCAAAGAAAAATTCTGGCTTCAAGAAGAAAACCTTTGCTGCTATTTTTTTTTTTTGTGCTACGTCCACAAAACAAAACCAGTGGTGTAATTAAGCTTACTTGTTCTGCTTTTGGTACAAGGTTGCAAGTGCGTCAAGTTCGCGGGCCACCCGAGGGTGTTCAGCTCCATAGGCGTTTTCAGAGATTTCCAGTGCCTGTTTATACAGCTGTTCAGCATTCCCAAACTTCTTCCACTGAACATACACTCCTGCCAGCTGGTGGAGTGACTGCGCCACCCTTGGGTGGTCTGGATCCAGCGCGGTCTCTCGAATCTCCAGAGAGCGCTGCAGAGGAGCTACAGCCTGTAACAGCCAAGTCCAGAGCGTGAGGGCAGCACGCAGCATCCTCTATGCTGCAAAAACTTAACTGCCACAGAAAGCACACACTGAGCTCTGCTTCATTTGCCTTTTTGCTGTTACAACAATCTCTAAATGTACTTACCTGACTGAGAAGACCTAGGTCCTTAAGAAACCGTCCCAGGGTCTCATAAAGATCAGCCAGGCAGATCATACTTTCCTCTCCCTCACTGCTTTTTTCATATTCTTTCAGAGAGTCAAAATACTCAGCTGCCATAGAGCTCTTATCTTTCCCAACCAGCTGCCAGTAACTCAGCAATTCTGCAAAATGTCCCCTGTTTTAACAAGGAAAAGAATCTTATCTCTGATACCCCTCTATTCAGACCGATGCTAGCTTAGGAAAAAAGGCCTACGTGCACAAATGTTGTCATGCTACAGCATCTACAGAGACAATCCATGGAGACTACACTATTCAACAGCAATATTTATTCCTTTACCCCCCAGGGTGTAACAGAATAGAAAAAAATAGATTATTTATATGGAAACAGCATTTAGCACTTCAGCCTCTACTATTCAAGTATTTGAATCTGTCACTTTCTGATTTATAGACAAAAAATTACTACAAAATGTTTATAATGGCCAAAGCAGTTGCTACCTTTGTACCTTTTGTAAAGGTTTTGGGACACGAAGAGATTCAAAAGACACTTGTGTAGCTTTTGCTTATCACCCTGCTGTTGGAAGAGCCAGGGAAGTTCATCTGCACTTCTCCAAGTCACTCGGTCTTGACTATTGAAAGAAAAACAAACGAAAATTAAAACTCTGACAGGCCTAACATCTTGTCAATTTGATGTGAAAACCAGGCAAGCATACAATTTCCATACCTGAATGGAAATGGGCTAACATATCTGCCTGGACAGACAGATTACTGTAAGACCTATGTACTCCATTTTCTTGTATGTTCATTTTAATTTCACCTCAGAAGGCACTGGAAACCCTAGCCACTCCACAGGAAGCTGCTTCTCCACCCCAAATGGGCTAATCTGTGCCTGCCAGCAGGACTGCAGCCGTGCAGCAGCCCACTGTCCCTTTGTGCCTCCTTTGTCTGGCACACTGTGGCCCACTTGGCTTCCTGCTACCCAACAGTGGATGCTTGGAGCAGCAATAAACAGCAGCCCACAGTTGGGACACAGTAACTCGAGATATAAATGCAAATCAGTTTTCAAGCTGGATATGAACTTGTAGATGTTCAGCTATCCTACTGGACCTCCTCTTAATTGCTTGCTGAACACAAGTGGTTTTCTGCTTCAAGTCCCAAGCAAACTCAAACTTCCTAGCATTTACTGGGAGTTAAAAATCCATGGGGGGTTGGAGACTACAAAATAACTGCTCTGGTAGAAATTCATGCCCTACATTTCCCCACGATCACTTTATCATATGCCCATTCCCTTCACAGACATCATTCTTTTCCAAGATTAAAAAGCAACATATCAATAAGTAAACAAACCTCTAAACTGACAATTTTGCATAGTTATTTTGCCACAGTAATTTAGTAGACTCAAAGAAGGTATATGAAGGGAACAAAAGTATTTATGAGGCATGAAATCTGCAATTTAGCACTTCTTGAAGAATTCTGACCTACCTTAACTGCATGGTGAAATATTCTACTAGCTTTTGTCTATAGGCAGATATAACATTTTCACCTGCTTCCATATACTCTAGTTTTACCATCTCCCAAGCCTGAAAGAGAGTATAATTAAAAGAAAGAGAATGTATTTAATTTAAGTGCTGATGATACACAGGGTCATGAAACAAATCTCATGTTGTAGAACTGAAAATCTTGCAATGACAAAGGCACTACAAACAAATTGTCTTACATTAGACCACAGCTCTGGTTATTCAGGCAATATTCCTTTCTCTTTCAATTCTTCTTGGGTTTTTTGGGAAGCCAATGTTTTCCAGGATATATGGAGTTAACAATTAATACATTAGAAATCTATGAAGGTTTGAAAGGCCAGATTTTCATCAATACTGGTTAGTCACAGCTGTGGTTGTTTTCAAGGTGTTTCTAAATCAGACCAGATGTTAAGGAGAATGGATGAGCAACCATCACCATGTCAAGGCCTACCTAGCTAACAACAGAACTTATCTAAAAAACAGGGGTTGGAGTTAGGGGTTGAAGCTTCAGTTGCACATGTTTAGAATTACAAACTCTACCTGGAGGTGCTGGAACTTCAGCAAACCACAGCCATATGTCAGCAGACACATTTTGTGCAGGCTGTGAAGGAGTGAGGCCAGCACTGCAGAAGTCAGCTCAGGATACAGCTCCATCAGCTCTGACTCACTCACTCCATTGTGGCTGACACCAATGACACACAGTATCTGCATGAAGCAGAAAACAAGCATTCACACAGTTAGTGTTATTTCCTGGAGAGCTTTGTTACACTGAAATCTCAAGAAAAATACTGTTTATCACTACAGTAACTTTACAGCCAAAGGAAAAAATCCTGCCTTTACAAGCCCTTTTCCTCTTCTCAAAGAAGAGACCTCAGTGTTAATGTGTCGCTGTTCTATTAGGGGCAGTGGTAACGAACAACACAGACTCTCAGTTTTGCAGAAGATTATTCTCTAGTTTATTAAATAAAACACACTATTTTTATAGAAAGTTATGACACAGCTGGACATGATTGGTCTTTGGATTAACACCCTATCACCACCACTGGCTAATTAGAAACAACACCTCTTTGTAAACATCTTGTACACAAGTTGGGAAAAACAGTAGGTGCAAAAGATTGTTTAAATTCTTTCTCGTAGTTTCACAGACTAATGTTTTAAGAAAACTTATCTCTCTCACAACCTTTACTGCTGCTCTGATGCTTGAGAATTTCCCTTGAAAAAAGTTAGCGGCACCTAGCAAGCCAAATCAAACCCACATTAACGGTTTAATATTCTAATAGATAAATCACCAAATTGGACACTCTGAAACAAACAAATGGCTCCTCAGACTTTCCTCTAAAACACAGAGAGAGAGTAGCTTCATTATCACGAGGAATTTTCATCTAAGTAAAACATGCTCAGGGTCTTCATGCTGCCAGGACCAAAGAAACAGCAAGTAGGAGTATTGTGTCCTAATTAAAAAAATGTTTTGCACAAGAGGGAAATTCTGCAAAGGTAGGAAGGGGAGTCAGAAATTTAATAAGCAATGCCTGTATTCACAAGACACCATGTTTTGATGCTCAACTATGCTCAATGTAGTTAATCAGTAGATCATGGTAGTGATCAGGAAAGAAGTGCTAATTTTGTATCACATCATAGTGAAAATGCCCTGCTTTATTCAGTGAGACAACAGCTTAGCTGATATTTAACACAAAGCAGTCATACATTCTATAGTTATGCAACAAATGTAATTAATTAAATTGTCCCTTCTATACTAATAATACACAATAATCTCTGAATCATACATATGAACTGATATAAATTTGTATTTACTTTCAAGTTAAGAAAAACTCTTTACAGGGAAGAGTATTCATTACCTGTAGAAACAGTGATGCATTCTCTGCTTACCTCTCTCAAAAGACCTTTTTCTTTATCACTCTGCAATGATTCCTGAATTGATCTCAGAACAAGCCTGTACAGTGACACTGTGTCTTGACACTGGCAACACTGCTGAAGAATCTCATCAATATTTCCTGTATTTCCAACACTGAGCAGAAGGACAAAAAGGATAAGGTTTAGCATATTAAATCTGGCTGAGTAAGATTGATTTAAAACTACAGAAGAGCTCTATCTCAAATATTCTTTGGATTCCTACTGGGTTCAACAGGTGCACAGCACCTGGTGAAGATTTAAACAAAGAAGAGGTGATTTCTTCCAAGCCAATTTCTGTCATATTGTCAGATTTTCCTAAATAGCTGCAACAGTTTCATTTAAAAACCTACGCTGCAGTGTTCTTTTCTCCAGCAGGAGTATAAGTAAGAACATCAGGATGGATAAAGATAAAACCACGTGCTGCTATTTCATTTAATGCATTTACAAAGCATGTCTTCAAGAGCAATTAAGTCTTCTAGAACACGAAACGTGAACAAAAATAATGAAATCAGTCACCCGGAGTAAATTACCAATTAGTGTATCATCTTCTGGGAGTCTCTTAACTAAAAATGCATCTTTCTCAATGAGATGAAGTCTAGGTTAATAAGAAGCCAATGCACTTATTAGGTATTCTCTTGCACAACAGGGAAGATTAATTTTCTCCACAGCAGGAATTACAAGGCTAAGGACCACATGCAGGATGTTAAACTAAACAGTCGCTGAACTTCCTTGAAGCCTTAAAAATCTATGGGGCAAACTCTCTGGTACATCAGCAACTGATACTCCCATAAAGAAGAAGAAGAAGAAGAAGAAGAGGAAGAAGAAGAAGAAGAAGAAGAAGAAGAAGAAGAAGAAGAAGAAGAAGAAGAAGAAGAAGAAGAAGAAGAGGAAGAAATTAAAATAAAATAGAAATAGAAGAGCTGAAAACAAATAGATACAACCATTTGGGTTCACTTAGAATCAAACTGGTGACTGCACACTCTCTGATTTCTGTTCCTGCTGCATTCAGAGTCAGTGAAGAGCAAAACTTCTCGATCATTTTTTCTCAATAAGATTCATTCTATGTTAAATGAAAGTATTTCAAAAGGCTAACCTACTTGAAGCCTTCTAATCTAGTGATGACCAGAGTAATTTCCAAAACACCTCAACTTACCAAGCAATGGTTTTGCCCAAGAGAGTGACATACAAAGCATTGCAAGTTGTGGCAGAACGACAATGTCTCTCAAGCTTCTTCTCCTGCAACATTTTAAATAAAATCTGTGAGCTGAGATGAAACTAATCATCCAAATAAAACGTCCACGGTTTGATAAGAAAACAGAAGTTCTAGATATTCTTCTACCTCAACATCTAAGGACTGTAACATGGTAAGTAGTGCACAAAATACTGCACACGTTTCCAGCTATAGGAGCATATGAGTGAAAATTCCCATTTAAATTTAAGATGAAGAGTTAGGATCTAACATTACATCTCAACATGAGGGTTACCTTACAGAATCAGTCTCAAGGGCAAAGGTAAAATACTGCTTTTCCCAGTCTGTCTATCATTGTTACAGTATTATGCAACAATAATTAATTAAAACATAATTAAACCTTCTGGTATTCTAAAATAAAATAACACATTTACAGCAGTATGTGCAACTGCACAGTTTTTCTGTTAAAAATTTATGTTTTTTCCATCTGTGTTTCAGTGCTATGAGCCATGGGGCAAAAATACTCAAACTTCATGCTATCTTGAGCAATCGTATTTAGTTAACTAAATATAAGTCTTTATTTTGGCAGCTGGGCTTATTTCATCTTTCCATGTTTTCATTAAAAGTTATACTAGAGTAAGGTATTTTAGAAAAACTGCAACAGCCATACCTGCTCTTTAGTCAATTTAACATTTGCAGAGTTACATTCTGCACTAATGAGAGATTTAACATCTTTGGAATTCAGTGGATCAAGATGAAGAGTGGGCCATAACCTTTGGTAAGAGAGAACAAAGTCATATTTGAACCTTATTAAATAGCACACAAAAGGAAAAGAAAAGACATCAGATTTCCAGGGCTTTTTAAAGATTTATATCAAAGCAGTAATTGAAGCTGTTCCCTGCTACTATGAAATTCTAACCATCTGAAGTAAAATTTCCACTTTCAGCCTTATCCTGAATCTACATCATGGTACTGCAGTTCTTGATCTGCATCTGACTGAATTTAATTTCGTCTTTCATACAGTCATGTGGATAGATCCATCACAGTAAAATAAAAATCTGGTTTTCCAACAGCTAGAATCTGTAATTGCAGCGACGATGGAGAAGCTTTCATTTTATCCTATTAAATCTCCATGTCTTGACAAATCTGTCTGCTCTTCAATGAGTAACTGCAATTTCAAATAATAATTCTAAGCCAGGATACTTCGACACATGACAGAAATGCAACATACCTCCACGCCTGCGGACACGTTTCTACATTCACTGATACAATCACTCTCACGTTCACTGGCAGTGGATCTATCAACCACTTCATATGCTTCTCAGCTTGCTTAAAAACAAATTTTCATTTCTTAACACAGAGGTTGTTCAAAGCAATGCCAGAAGTTGCTAAGTTTCATTAACTGTGCAACCCAATGAAAGGAGTCTTAAATTCTTCAGTGTCCTTTAAAATCCTATATCATATGGTCCTCTAGACAGTACTAAATGACCCATTTTTATGTATCAGCACAACTGTACACTGAACAAAGCAGATAGAATACTGCTGTTGAAATGTTCACCTCATAAAAATCAGGCTATTTACATGTCCAATAAGCCAGCTCACAGCCTTGAATCTTTGGATAAGTAATGTAATTAGACTGCTCGAAAATTAAGGTGTAATGATAAAATTTAGAAGAAAAAAACCAAAACAACACCCAAAAATTTGTCTACAGAAATAACTCAACTGCACTTTTTACAAAACTGTTTTCTATATGTTCTCTTCGGAGCAAAGCAAACACTAATATTTTTGTTACATAGCTATGGCTGAACCTATTACAATAGTCATAATTCCTGTTAGACTGACAAATGGCAAAGATTTTGGAAACATACCTGTATTTGGTCAATGGAGTCAATAATTATAATAATGCTGCCTTGATGGCGTGCAGAAAGTTTTTCAAGCCAACGGGGAAACTCTTCCAGAAGTTTAGCTGGATCGAAAGTCAGAGGTGATACTAACCAAGAGTGTTGCATAAGCTGCAGAATTACAAACATGTACAAGACATTCTACCTTAAAAATCAGCTAGGATAGTTGAAAGAAGTCCTATAGACACAAAAGGGAAAAAAAATATTTCTCCCCCCCCACCTCAACCTCCCCTCCAAAAAAACTCCATGTGATTTGGGGGCAATTTTTCTTGTCAAGTTCACACAGAGTTCTTTCCTTCTAGTACATGCAGAAAGCTGGCTTATGCAGAACAAAGAATATTTCTTGAACTCAGAGTGTACATTCTAGAAACATAACCTTTACACAACAGACAAGAAATATGGAGACTTAAAGGACTTGAAGTTGCACAGATTAAACAGGTAAACATCTAAGGCAGATGAGAAAGTCGCAAGGATAGCACAACTGAATTCATTTTTCTACAGGCTTTAGAACTGTAAGACCCTTAGTGTCACTCTGTGATGGAAAAAGCAAGTTCAGACCCTGGCATAAAAATGATCCTTCTTATTCCCTACATATTTAGCACACAATTAAAAATAAACTCATATAGGAGAGAGCCTAGCCTAGGAACAAGATGGTGCCAAGTGGCCAGTACAGCCTCAGGTTTCTAAGCACATAGAAACAAGAGGTACCACCTGCCGCTCTCATTGGCCAGATGGTAAGGAATTTTGGAAGAAGTTGATAGGGTTTTATAAGTCATCAATATAGGTCACTGGAAACATAACTGCTAATGCTGATCTATTATGAATATCCCAGCGATGCTATTTAATTGAGCTACATTACGTGTATAGGTTCAGATTCCCCTCATTCTATAATGCCTTATATTTCATAGCCTCACAGAAGAGTCTGGATTAGAAGGAACTTTAAAGGCCACCTGGTCAAACTCCCTGCAATGAGCAGGGACATCTTCAACCAGACCAGGTTGCCCAGAGCCCTGAACAATCTGAACCTGAATATTTTTCTACTACATTTGTATTTCTCTTCACTGATGCTGAAAAAACCGTCAGAAGTGTTACCTTTGCGCACACACACACACACACACAGACACACAAAGAAATATGCAAGGCAGGGCATCTAATACAGCATTACCTTTAGAGTAAGGCGCTTAATTATCAATGCAGATTCTGAACTAGTAGACATGGGCCTCCCAACGAAGTGGTAAAGAATTAGAGTGTTTGGTGAATGCTTCTGCTGTAATTGAATCCTAATGAAAGAAGAGAAGGCAAAAAAAAAAGACTCAACAGACTGTCATTTTGCAAGTAGATCTCAGACAAAAAGCATCGGTTTTGCCAAAGGAGATAGAATATCTTAGCTACATGTGTTCCATGTTTATCTTACAAAACAGATAGACATTTCCTGAGCTATAACTGAACTTTTAATGTCAGATGCCATTCTTGCTCTCCCCATTACTGACAGCAATTAGCAAGTGCTCTTCCTGGCACTGAAAAATCATGTGCCACTAAGCTTTTAAAGCAATGATGCCATCAAGTTATTTTTATGGCAGAAAATTTTGTCACAGCATACAAGTGACCATAAAATTCTATGGTCTATGATAAATTATGAGGATCCTTTATTTCAGACTCTTCTTGTGTATCAGAGAAGGGCAACACTCTTGAGCTATCAAAACCAGATTGTAATGTTGTGCAAAGACAGGTATGTAAGTGATGCCTTATCATAAGGTGTTGCAGCTGGAGTCAGGGAGCTCTTAAAGGCAGTCCAGATGAAATTAGCTATGCAAATATCACAAATCTTTCCAGGATGCTTCAGTAACTTCAGTGCTCTGTAAATGCCCCCATTTTACCTCTTGCTACTGACACAGTGTTTGAAATGTAATGGAAATTTTTTTCTTAACTTTCATCCATATTAAAAAAAAAAATTAAACTACCATTTTGACAGAAGGAGAGATTTCCCAGAGCCTGGTCCTCCTGATACAAGCAATGGTGGAATTGGTGCTGGTGCTGCTACTAGGTCATTCAGACGTTCAAAATACTATAAAAAAGAAGCAATCATTATAAATATTCCAGTGTTTAAGGAAGAAACATAGTGCCTGGTATTGTAAACCATTTAGATTCAAAATGCATGTACCGATTTATTAAGGTAAAGGAGTAACTACTGAAATGCAATACAATACAAGTGCAAATAGATTTTGCAAGGAAACACTTAAACCACAGGATTTATTATCTCTTTTTTTTTTAAGTGTAAAATTAACACTTTCTTCAAAACTCTATTTAAAATGGAATCTTCAGTCCTAATAAACTGAATTAGTGTTATGATCAGAAAGCAACTATGTTCTGTGTTTGTTCAGGCTTCCTTGCCCTCCCTTTCCCCACACTACTCCACTGCACAGGATATGGTTGCCAGGAAAAAGTTGGCATCTGCCATGGATGACTATTTTGAGCATACAAAACCATACAAAAGAAAGCCTTCTTTCAGCCTATGAATGTCCAAAAATGTTGCAGCAGATGTCAAAATAAACCAAAGCAAAACGCCCTTCCCCTGCTTGGGAGAAATATTTTGTCTTCAAAATAAGAGGTGCATTTGAATATACATTGGTATTTTTTTTAATGTTCTATTATTCTATTGCTTTTGAATCTTGTAAAGATAGTACAATCCTCCAAACCATTACCAATACAGGACTGGTGAAGTAAAAGAATTTATTGTGCTAGTAAAATAGGGGTAGTAAGAACTTAAATAGTGACAGAAACTGCACACTTATGTTACACTGCCCAAATAAACTATTGCACCACATCCAGTGATCATTTTCATGTTTATCTTCCTACATTCATTATATCTTCCCAACATATAACTGTTCCTGATACCCACAACTTGAAATGTTTTAAAAAACATATTTCCAGTAATGAGTAAGTACTGAGTTATTCAGCAGCTTTCCACTATAAATTTTCCTTCATTCTTCTTTTATGGCTGCATCAGGAGATGAAATCTTTTCATTAACCATCTCCTAAAGACCTAACTCCAAGTGTCAAGAAAGAGATTGGATTTCCTTCGGGAAAAATAAAAGAGAAATTAAAAAGAATAGAAGAAAAGATAGATACTCAGAGTGTTTTCTATTGATGACCAACTAAGAGGATGCTCTGCTTCTGGCACACTGTTACATTGCTTTTCTCCAGTGCAGGCACAACAACTATTTTTTCATCAATGTCATTCAACATCACACCAACTGGCATCTCTCCCAGAAAAGAAATATGCCATCTAGATCAGACATATGGCTTCTTCCAGTGTAAGGAGTGATAGCCTCAAGGATGCTCTCAGACACAGCTTCTTCTATAGAAGTGCATCTTGCCCAACAAGGGATAGAAGTGAGTGATGACTTTCTCTTCGTCCATATACCTTTATAATGCACTCACTTTCTCAAATCCCAGCTCACATGTTGAATTAGAGGCCTGCTGAAAAGCTTCCATCTGTTCTTGCTCATCGTGTGCATCCCACAACACATCACCAAAAACTTCTTCTTCAGGAGCAGTGGAGTCTTCCTTATTACCCAAATCCTTGCCTTCTAGGTCTGTCATTTCACACCCCAATATATCCTAAGTAAAAAGAAATCACGTGGAGAAAACTGCAACTATAGTGCAAGCACATTTGCTGTTAGTCTCAGTATGAGTGTGGCTCTACTAACACCAATATGCTCATTTCCTTGTAAGGTAGCAGAGAACATAAATAAATAAGCAATTAAATGAAACTAAGTTCTGAGTGCACAGGTCTCAAGACATGGATTTTAAATATCTCACAGTGGAAACAACTCACCACAAGAGAGGACGTATCTATGATATGGATAAAGAGAAATTAAAAGCAAATTTAGGTCCACAAATAGAACCCTTTCCCATGGTCCTGTGCTTCTGTCCATAAAAGCACTGCTCAGTTTGGGGTTTTATTTTCCACTTGCACATTTCCTTGCTTGCCAGATATTAATGATAAAACAGAGAGATACTTAGACTCACATCTAAGCACCACATAGTAATCACACTGACGTAATTCAAGACTGTAAATCAGTATAGACATAAAAAGCTAAAATGCATCATGTGCTTTACCTGCTTAATTATTTTTTCCACACAATTATAGATTTCATATGCTCCTTCCTCCACACCTCCAACATGGTCAATCATCTGAAAAAGTAAATGGAAAGCATGACACAACTCTGAATCCAACTAAGAACCGTATGTAAGACTTCAAAAAAAAACATTCTGGAACACATTTAAATTCCATTCTGATGCCTTCCTTAGCTAAGATGCACTTTGCCTAAGAACTTTAAAAGTTGGGCATCTGGTTTCAGCTGTTCTCAACTGTTGTCTCTGTAGAGGAAAATAAATCATCATGGATCAATTTTCAGGCAGCAGGAATCTCTCTAGAGGTACACTTTATTCCCATCAGTGGCTACAGAGGGACCTCAGATAAACACCTTTGCCATTTAAATGCCTAAACACAGGTAAGAAATTCTAACCTTACAGCATAGCCATTTTTTTCAGTGAAAATGTAGCGGCTTTTTTCTCTCCTGCTAATGAAAATTTCGTAACATTCATAAATTTCAGCTTCATTGATCTGCTCTGATGAGCAGCCAGAGCTATGAATGCAATTAAATTTCCTCTAAAATCTGAGACTACTAGCATGCAGTGAGTGTTTTTTATAGCGATTTTTAAATGCCATACCTTTGCTTTGTTCATGCAAGAAATTTGCTCAATTAAGTGTTGCACTGAGACTGAACTGACTCTGCCATCCTCCCTTCTGTGGTAAATTAACCGGGGCTTTTCTTCTGGATTTCTCAAGAAGGCTTCTTCACAGTCCTCCAACAAACAACTAGATTGGAAATCAGCATTCTTGTGCTATATTACACTGCTGCAGTAAACAGTTCAATCAACACAAGCTCCAAAGATGGGTTTCACTGTAAAATCTAATTCAAAAGTCGTATCTATTTATAGCAAAAAGCAATCAAATACTTTAAAAGAGAATTTGAGCAAAATTCTGAAGCAAGAAAAAGTTCAGAGAGATTTATGTTACTTGTACCGAAACAAGTAAAACCATTTATTAATTTTTATGATTATTGATTTGTAGATTTAAAGCTGTTTTTCCTGTCGTACCAATATGCAGAATGAAAGGTAACTGCCTTGCATGGAAAGAACATGGTTTGACATACGATTAATAAGCTTCATATATATGCTTTGCTATCTGTTATCTGAAGGTTCTGCTCTATCTTGGATCTTTTTAGGAAGAGTCCTTTAGTATTTGTCAGATGTCTTGGGGCAAAATCTTTCAATTTATAGTATTCAAAAAGGAGAATTTGACACCTCCAAATTTAAACGCACTTTGCATTTATATATGTGAATGATATCCACAGATATCTATTGCTGTTCCACAAAAGAAATTATACGACTTGGGGATGCTGACAATAGCTGAAAGGATTGCTCAAATGTTACCATCTTTACACAAGTGCTACAATTTTCATCTGACTTTTTCTAAGAGAAATTCTCTAAATTAATACTTTTGGGTTTTCTTTTCTCCTGCATATTTTGTTCTTACACATTTTTGCTCCACATACATAGAACTGGGTTATTCAGCAACAGCATATAATGCATAACAGTAATGTTCCCAACAAAATTCAAAAAGTATCCCTCCTTAGGTGTATTTTCTTTAGTGAATCATGCTGCTTCTTCTAGAAGGTTAAGAAATTACTCACTGAACAAACAGACCACATTCCATCACTACTTGTCATGAAACATCATGACTTCAGTAAATCAAAGCTGTCAAAAGCTAGCATAAGGTAAGATGCAGGAGAGCCATGAAATTAGTCTGAAAGACAGCCAGAACCAGGAACTAATATGCGATAGAATAAACCCAAATACTATGGACAGGTGTAAGGCTAGATAAGCAAATGAAAAACACTAAGAACATTCACATTAGCCATTTTGAATTCCTAAGACATAGCCACATGGATAAGAGAGAGCTGCTCTTGGAAAGCAAAACATTTCTGGATGTTATTAAGACATTGTTCAAGCTGCATTTTAAGAGAATTTGTAGCTACAAGAAAAAGAAAACAGTACAAAGCTGATATATTCTTTTAAGTGTCTGCACTAGCAAACCTGAAGTTTGAAGGAGTATCACTTTGAAGTTACTAGCTTAGAAAACATACTGAGCAAAGCATCCCATACATTTTAATAAGCTATGCACTCTGCATAAATTACCAGTTGCCATTTGTTTCATGAGCCTGGAAAATACTCACCTTGGCAAAGTTAAATGCAGGAGCAAAATGACTAATGAACTTTTTTCAATTTCCCATTTTCTTACATCCTGATGAGGCCTTTCATTCTCTGTTGAAAAATTCACAACTTGAAAGAAGTACCCCATTGTTTCACAGACTCTCTGAAGTTTTGGAGAGTAATTCTGAAAGCAAATGTGAGCAACAGTGCTTTCTTACTAAACATGTATAGCACTAATGACCTACCAAACAAATCTCAGGTTTTTTTTCTCTAAGCAGTTTGTTCCCCCGAAGCCCTTGACAATACTTTCACTGATTTCACTGAAATCAGACTACACCTACTAAAGCTTTCAAGAAATATTGGGCAAATTTCTGAACCAGCATCACATTGGAAACAAGACAGCATATGAGTGAGCATAGGTTTGTGAGGTACTCACTCTAATGAAGATGGTCACTTCTGGCAGAGTCTCCTCAGTACTGATAATATAACATCTTACTGTGTTACTCCACAGAGAGTGGGAAAACAGAGGAGTAACCTGCAATAAACTGGCAACAGCAGCATCCCAATCATCTGCCAATGGAAAAAAAAACACCAAAATGAAGTCTTGGAGATCTTCACATGTCATTACACTGCGTAACAGATAAGTCATCACCTCTTAACATCACAAAGACTACATTTTACTGAAAACAGTAGTAGTGTTTTCACTCAATTACTTATATTTTACAAATTTTGAGAACACATACCATTTGATAATGTCACATGATTTGATAATGGCAAAATAAAAGTATTAAATATATTTATATTATCATCACAATGATATTTCCTTTAAAAAGGATTGATGAAATGTTCCCATGAAATCAAGCTGATAGTTGTAAAATAAGTAACAATATGCATAAGTAATAAATTCACCCATAACCAAACACTTTTTTTTCCCTTCAGATCTGTGTGTTTTTCAATTAGACTATGTGAATAAATGACAGCAAAACACTGTGGGAACTTCCTCTTCTGGAGAAAAAAAATCCATTGTTTTCTGTAGCATTGTATGTTTATTCCTTACAGTTTTAAAACTTTCTTAGACTCTTCATTTTGTGGCTGGTCATTCCTTCAAGATAAGAATAGGTTCTCTTCTCAGGGCTACATAGATTGATGAAAGGCTTAGTGTATGAAGCTGGAGCCATCACAGGGAAGACCTACCCCTCCCACTCTGCAGGCACAGACTTCGGAATCAGAAAGAGCCTGATGGATTGAACTAAAAAGGGAGACACTTCCAGCAAAGCCAACTATATGCAGGAGAGGTTCCAGAGCCAGGACAACAGTGAAGGAAACCAGAGTAACAGATGCCAATTTACAAGAGGCCACTTGGGAAACAAAGTTCAAAAGCAGTAATTATTGACAAGAAAAAAATCAAGCACTGATTTATATAACAACACGTACATCCTGGTCTTGCAATCAGATTTCCGTAAGTGGCCCCCTAGGCAGAGTCAAAACCCATGCAAAATCAATGAATAAAACAAGAGTATAATTTATTCTAATACAAATGTGTTGTTCATATTCAGGAAGTAGAGAATCTGAATACAAATGAAAAAAAAGAACTCCAGCAGATATTGAAAGAAGGAGCCACTATCTTCCATTGTCAACACAAGGAACATATAACAAAACACTGGTAACTTCTGTTTGCTAAAATCACTGCTGCACATACCAGTCATCACATATATTAAACATAACTTAGCTACTTTTCCTTTTATTTTTACAAAGAATTCCAAATAATCCTTCAGTTAAATTACGCAAGAGTGGACAGAAAAGGATCTAAGAAGGAACAGTTAGCTAAGCATAGTTGGAAAAATTCCATAGACACCTACAATCCCAGCAAAATGAATTACCATTACTTACCTCTGTTTATATTTGCAAATGGTCCCTCGACATCTATGGAGCTATGAGCAAATTCAGGCCCTCTGAAAGACTGCTGAAGTTGCATCATACTACCCATGGATGGCTCACTTCCCAACACTCCTCCATTCCAATATTCAGATTGTGCCCCAGTAGCTAAGAATTGGAAAACAAACAAAAAACCCTCTTCATTGTCACTACACAAGGTAAATTATCAGTCCTAAACACTCCAGCTGAAACCTACAGCCACACGCCACTGACCATAATCTTTTCTCCTTCAGCAGATTTCTTCACACTTTTGAATGCTGTAGTTCTAAATGGTTGCTTGTCCAAAGTTCATGAGAATCCACGACACCAAAGGCTGAGGGCATTTCCTAATTTCTGCTACTCCACAGATTGCTCACAAACCCATCTGAACCCTTTTCATGTTATTAAATTCCTCATACAGCATATACAAGGTTTTGTATCTGCTTCTTCTTTGTTAAAGACCTAACTCTGCTGTTCTGGAACACACACCAGCTGACACTGGCATATGTCATCACCCAAAGTGTCTATCTAAGACTCCCTCTAGTTTCAGGTGGATTTTTGGATACGGTGGAGCATCATCTCTCAGATCTAGAATAAGAAAACTCAGAAAGACTAGAAAACTCAGAACAGTTCATGGAATTATTTTTAAAAAGTGCTCAAGTAACTGTGTCTAGACAGTACTCTGTGTCTTCATTTATTCATTTATTCAACACCAGAAATGTACGGTTCCCACAATCTAAACCAAGTTTCCAAGGTTTGCTGCTTTTACCCTTCAAACTACTTTAAGTTGCTTTTCATCTGGATTAGTAAAACTTTTTTTTCAAAACAACACAAATATCTTCTGCTTTACTGTTTGGAGACTTCAGTCATGTTCCAACACAAAGTGTTGGGGATGAAATTCTCACCTGTGACATCTGTACAATTATCGTCAGAATCAGACTCTTCAGGATCAAACACTTGGATTCCCTGGGCCTGGAGTCTCTGGAGTTTTGCTTCGAGCTCTCGTTTGGCCCTCAGTAAGTCCTGAATCTCGTTTTCTTTAGTTTCTCTAAAAATCTACCAGCAGGAAGGAAAAAAAAATTAAAAATCAGTATCTGTTCCTCATGTTATCTACCTTCAATTGGAAAAGTAAGTTTCTAGCATTCATTTACCAGGCAAAGGTGTGAAAATGTGAACCTGAAGCCATCATGAATCAGAAATGAGGAGGAAACCATAGTTTAAAATTATCTATTTTTAAAATTTTACCATTATAAACCTTAGCATACCATTCTGAAAGAAGACTGCATTACTATATCCATCAAAAATCAAAACAACTTTTTACTTTTTAAGCTTTATTTCCTTCTAAAATCGCTACATGTAACAATTTTTTCAAAGGTTCCCTTTTATTCTTCCATGTATTTATTTACAATTACATATAATCTTGTATTTACATTTTACTGTTGCAGAAATTTATATTTCCTAAGACAGAAATTGATCAAGAATCTCCAGTTGTCCTGTTTGTAACTTATTACCATCATGTGGGAAAGGAAACACGAATCTAGTTTTAAATTCAAAGAAATGAAGTAGTCTTCAAGTCTCATTTTCTTAAATAAGGTAAGAACCAATCCTCTTTTTATATATCTGCCAAACATGAACCACATGCAGCTACAGACAACTAAAATTAAGGACATGAAGAATCTTGAAAATCCTAGTGAAAAGCTAGGACTTACAGCCCTGTTTTGGGTGGCAAAAGTATCATCTGCAGCAAAGGAAAAGCAGAAACATATTCCTGGCCTTTCAAGTCATCCCTCCAGAGAGTGTAAACTATCTCTAACTGACTATCATATTTCTGCAGTGAAGAAAGATGCACCAATACACACTTTTTAAAAAAATGTAAGCTAGAGGTCTTACACCTTACATTGCAATATATAAAATTTATTCAGAAATAATGGAACTCTGTTTACACATTCCTTCAGTATGCGTCAAATTGGAGCTCATGTTTTCTTGTCACTCTCAAATATGAATATACTCCTGTGTTCAAATTCAATGCAGGAATTTAGTTTATGATGTATCACTTCATAGTCTCCTTTTAATATTTATAAAGTTATTTCATTTTTTTTTCCTCTTCGTCTTACTGAGATATTTTGGTAGGATTATTTTAATGGAAATAGGCAGCTACAGCTATGACACTCTAAGGTGTCTTTAAGAAGGAGAGACCCTCATGAAAGCTGTTGGAGAAGGGTTCATTTGGAGAATGTGAACAAGTGACATTCATCTTTTTTGGTCATTTTCCCAGGAATAGAAAAGTCAAACTGTACCTTGAATTGCCTTTTGACCTTGTCTCGATCATGTTCAAAAGTAGCAGCTCTCTCCATGGCTTGATATTTAGCTTCTAATGCACTTTCTTTCTCTCTAAGTATTTTCTGGTATGTTTTCTGAAGTGCCTGAAAACATTTAATATTTAATTTTTTTTCAGAGTTTTATTGCTGGTAAGAGGCTTTAGATGACTTCCCAGGTCTGACTACAGTATTATCTGAGCAACCTACATCTCTCCTTACTCAGAATTAGAGAATATTCTCATGAATTGGAAGGGAACCACAGGGACCATCGAGTCCAGCTCCTGGCTCTGCACAGGACACTCCAACTTTCACACCATGGGCCCGACAGCACTGTCGAAACACTTCTTGAACTCTGTCCGGCTTCTGCTGTGACCACTGAGGAGCCTATTACATCGCCCAAGACCCTCTCGATGAGGAACCTTTCTCTAACATCCTGCCTAAGTCTCCCCTGGCACACCTTCAGGCCATTCCCTGCCACTGGTCGCCACAGCCGCGCAGTTTGCTGTTCCCATCACCAGACACGCACTTTGACGGCATCCCGATGGCTCAGCAGCAGAGCACCGGGGCACCATTTCCCCAGCGCCTTGCCTTCCCTCGCTCCCGTCACCTCCCTGCCACAGCTTTCCCCAGAAAGCGGGACGAGTCCTTGGCAGCCTCAGCTTCGCTGCTCAGTGCCCTCACCCGCGGGGCAGCGGCGCTACCTGCAGCTCGGCGCGCAGCCGCTTGTTCTCCCTGTCCAGCTTGGCCTCCTTCTTCACCATGGAGGCCACCTCGTTGTTCTTGCTGACGCGGAAGATCTCGTACTCCTTCCTCAGGCGCTCGTACTCGGCCACGCACTCCAGTTCCTGCACCGAAGCCGTCGACTTGAAGCTGGCCCCGATGAGGCCGCCGGGCCGGGAGCCGCCGACGCGGCGCAGGGACCCGCGCAGCAGCCGCGCCTTGGGCTTCACCTCCACCGGGATCTCGCAGGCCTCGCCGCCGCCGCCGCCGTACGTGTCCTCGATCACCTCCCCGACCGCGCCCGCCGGGCTCACCAGGGACGACGCCGTGCCCATGGCCCCGCGCCCGCCCCGGGCGAGGCTCTAACCCCGAGCCCCGGGCCCGGTGCCCCCGGCGGGACCTGGCGGCGGGGCCGTGCCCGGCGCGGAACCTCCCCGGCGGCGGCTGCGAGCCATAGTCCGCTCCTTGCGGCCGCCGGACGAGGAAGGCAGAGCGGGAGGAAGCTGCCCCGCGGGCCGCCTCTCTCCCTCCCTCTCTCTCTGCCGCTCCCGCCCCGTCCCACGGCGGCTCCCTGCTCGGGACCGCTGCTGGAGCAGCCCGGGATGGGGGGAGCACCAGCCGCCGCTAGAGGCTGGGGGAAAGCGGAGAGGGAGAGCCGGAGGGGCTGGGGGCGGGAATCTGCAACTCTCAGCTAAAAGTGACGGCGTTTTCTACAAACGGGCTGATGTGAGGTCGCGGCAAACTTTCCCATTCCCGCTACCACCATCTCAGCCTCTTCGGGGATGCTTTAGCAAGAAGAAAAAAAAAAGTTCCAATTTTCTCTTCACCGCGTCTATTTCTCCTCAAGTGTCCATTTCTACTCTCTCTGTCACCTGCCCCGGAGCCCTCAGGTTGCGCCGCATCCCGGGCTGGTCTACACCATTATATGGCGCTGCTCTCCTTGGCCAAAGAGGGGGACACAGGTTGTGCCACAAGCTTTGGTGCTGAGGAGACCTTGGAGGGGGAAGTGGTGACCTCTGAGACCAGCTGGCACTCTCCAAGGAAGAGGAGCTGAGAAAAGTGGCACCAACAAGAAGTGAGCGCTGGGCAATGGTGCCATGTAGTGCCCGGGGGCAGTGCTTGCACGTTGTGTGCCTCATAAAATTTGTGAATTCCCTGTTCGAAAATCTTCCCTGTCAAGAATTAGGCTACCTTTGGCATGAATGACAAAAATGTCTCTACTTCAAAACAGATTTTGCCTCATGTATGTGCCAGGTTTGTTAGCCATGACCAAGGGAGCCATTTCCTCTTAACAATGAGGGAAAAAAAATATCTTAGAAACCTCTTTCCAATGAGACATTCCTGAGTTTCAAAATCTGCTGGAGGGAGAAAGTTACTTTTGTGTACAGTAGTAGAAATAGAACAAAAGATGTTGCTTTGTTTCCCTGAGTAAAAGACTTTGAGATTGGAGAATATGTGCTTTTCCTCCCCCCTAATTTTACCCAGTTATTTTCATGAGGAGAAAACAATTCCTTGTCTGAATATAATTTATTGATAAATCACATTGGTGATCTAGTCCACTTAAACTTTGCTTCACTGAAAAAGACATACAGAATATGTGACAACTGAGGGAAGAGGAAGGGTGCTGTTATGTTTTCTCTAATATTGACAGTAACAGAGCTTGCACAGTATTAGGCAATTCAGCAAGTAAGTCTATAGTTCTGTTACAAAGCAAGGCTCTTGGTTTCATTTGTGTGTTGGTATCAGGCAGTTTCTCCACTTCACTGCTGTCTGAGCTCTGGGAACAATTAAAAATACATTCATGCTGGTGCTTGAACTGAATTATATTTATATTCTGAGTTTTTGAATATCCAAATCTCCAAGCTTTAAGCCTAGAATAAAAAGTGTAGCATTGTAAGAGCTCTCGGATTCCTTCTAATAATCCACTTGACATTAACAGATAGATTGGAAGAACTGTAAATGCTGTTTCTCTAATGCTGCTCCTGGGTGCATTATGGAATTTTTATGGATAATAAAGACCATATTAACACAACCCTTTCTAAACAGAAAAATTACACTGCTTCCCTATTGCTTCGTGGATTGGTTTTCCTAATGTTTAGAGATTAAAATAGCTTCCTTCAATATCTAATTTGTAAACTAACAAAGTTTGCTTTAAATCACTGATTAGGACAATTCAGAAAGCAATCCAATTGTTCATTGAACAAATATTGGAAACAGTGTCTGATGATAAGCTGTCTTAGCTTTCAGAAATTAATTGACCCACAAAATTATTTGCTGGAGAAAACACCTTATCAAGTTCTTTAAAAATTTCATGTTATGCTACTTTTTGAAGTGTCAGTTGGAACAGCCCAATCCTTAGTCCTTTGAGGATATTGATACTGGGTGTATTGTGTCATAGTTTTTCATTGGTCAGTGAAGTTATTTGGGTGAGTTGAGCAGCTTCCTATTTACCATTTCCATTATTTATGTAATTTAGGCAGTTCATTAAAACATTCCAGGAGTGAAATGTGCTGGGTTAATCTTGGCTAGCTATTATTACTACATGATGTATTGTTGAAGTTTCTTACTCCTGAATTTGTTTCATTTTAGGAGCTGTTGGTGACTGTTGACAAACAAATTCTATGGATCTAAGGATCTGTCCCATAGAGAGAAGTACAACTGCAGGAATTAGACCTTTGCAAGAAGGTTTGATTTTTTACATGTATTATTAAGTTCAGCTCCAAGTTAGCAGATGTTCATTTTATAAAATAATGTCTCTAATACTTATGCATTCCAGTAAAATTTAGTGTACAAGGTCAAGATATGGCAAGGTAAAGGGAAGCTTAGGAAGGCTGAAGGTGGTAAATTGCCACGGATTGATTAACCAGTAAAAATGAGAGTTGCTTTGTTTAGAATGAATGGTGATAATGACCTGAAAACAGAAGGTGCTTTAAATGAAAGACAAGTGACCAAACTTCTGCACAACATTCTTTCTGTTAACTCAGAGGCTGGAGTGACTTTTAAGGCTGTATACTACAGGCATAAGCAAAGTGTTTTAAAAATCCTTCACAAATCGATATTAAAATGTTTTTGCCTACACTGAAAGGAGTTGAAAGTATTTTATTATCTCATTCATTATTCAAAAGTGTCTGTGACTGATGGAACATGATAAGGGAATTCTAGTGAGGACATAGAGTTAATAGATGTAGAATGTAATTCTTTAAAGATTGCTTTTGTCCTGGACTATGCAGGCTTTTTACAAGGGCATAGAGTGATAGCACAAGGGGTAATAACTTTAAACTGAAAGAGGGGATATTTAGAGTAGACCCTATGAAGAAGTTCTTTACTGTAAGGGTGGTGAGGCACTGGAACAGGTTGTCCAGAGAAGTTGTGGATTGCCCATCCCTGGCAGTGTTCAAGGCCAAGTTGGATGGGGCTTTGAGCAACCAGATCTAATGGAAGGTGTCCCTGCTCATGGCAGGAGGGCTGGAACTAGATAATTTTTAAGGTTCCTTCCAACCCAAACTCTTTCATGAGTCTATGGCTCTATGGTATAAATTCTAAAAGGAGACTTGCTATTGGGCTGTTCTTTATTAACTTGTTGTCTTTCCCCAGTACTGTACATTGAGCACAGGGTACAACTCTGAGTAAGCCAAACGGCTGATCTACTTACTCAGCTTCTTTGTTTTATATAACGAGGCCTGATGATTTTCAATTGAGAAGATCTGTTTTGAATCTGGTACACTAATTGTTCCATAAAAGCCTGAAACTGCCGAATCTTAGAATTACGTTGTTGTTTTTTTCCCCTGTTGTGACGTCTGCATTTTGTTCATCTGCGTGAAAGACATCTGGACATCTGCCTCTGTCCTCCTCGGAGACCTTCATGCTAAGCATCTGCAGTCCCATGATTCAGCAGCTACTCTGGCTGGTATGTAGGCTGTGCCTACATCCTGCAGTTGAGGTGATGGCTGCTGGATGGTGGAGAGATAGATGTCTTCCCTTTTTCATGTGCTACGGCATGGCTGTGCCTACATCTGTCGTTATGACTGGCTTACACCTTGCAGTCTTCCTCTGACCCAACATGAAATTGTATAACTGGGATTTGAGTCATTTGAGGTGTTGTGAGTATAAGAGACAGGGTAAGTGTCTGAATTGATCACAGTTCATCATTAGCTCAACAAGTTAGAAATTAACATTCATAAGCAGGACTTCATAATAAACTTTTTTAGAAGTAGGACTGTTGAATTGAAGTCTGAAGAAACGTGCTTAAAATCCCATCTAAAGTCTTAAGATAATTTATTTCAATAGGCATGTTTATGGGAGTCTCTAATACATCTGCTTTTTTCTTTTCAAGCTAAAAATAATTAAACATACCTGTGGTTAATTATAGGCTGCTTAACAAATTCGACCTTGGGGCATAGTTCTAAGTTCAAATAACTACTGAATTTGCTACGTTTCACTCAGTAACTTTCCTACAGTCTGGCAAGTTGAAATCATCTGCTTTTTTCAATAATCCATTTGCCTGAGAGGCCTGAAAGTTACCTGGAGCAGAGATAATGAAAGTCGTAATGAAGGAGAGGATATCTGCTTTCAAATGCTCCCACAACTTTACATGTCATAGCCCTTTGCCACTAGAGGACAGCAAGACCTCAGAAAAATAGGGTTGTGTGAGGAGGTGAGAGAAAAGGAGAGAAATTGCTTACACAAGAGTTAAGACAGCCTTAGTTCAGATATTACATGCTTCTTTGTATAATCAATCTTCTTAAGGGTTGAGCCAATTTTAGAAGATATTTCAAGACAAAATACAGAGGAGGCAGGTAAATAAAAGGCGAAGTTTTAATGTAGTGCTTTGTATATCAGTTATAGGTTATGTTATTTGAAAAGCACAATACTAATTAGCTTTAGGAGCTGTATGCTAGTTTCCATTTACTTAATCTATAGCTTTGTATTGATTTCAGCCAGAATAGAACTTTGCTTTGAGATCTTAAATAACTCTTAGGTGTTCTGATTTTTGATGAATAAATTAGATACCCTTATGCAGAAAGGTTCTTACAGTCTGTTATTTAGAATGGAAATAATAGACTGAACACACTGAAAAGGAATCTTCTGCCACTACACCTATTACTTTAATCATATTTATGTCTGTAACTTCTAATGCAAAGACTCATTAAAGGTTTCAACATAAGCTATAGGAAATGCATTCAGAACAGTGCAATTCATAACCAATATCAAACTTTTCATCTTCATAGCTTTAGTATGTCAGGCAAGAAAAACTTATTTAATCTTTATGGTAAGTCACTTGGTGATATTTTCCCATTAAGAGTTCAAAAGCCTCTTTGAAGTGACCTTAGTTTGTCATAAATCTGAATTGAGTTTTAACTGAAAATTACACAATGAGTTATAATCATAGAAAGAAGAGCTCTTGAACATCAATTTTATCATCACTGAATCATCACTGAACTGAGAAGGACATATCAGATTCTGCAGTCTCATGGTCATTTTATTCCTGGCCAGTTGGATTAATGTATATGATCACAAGGCTGAGGAACAACTAATCTTGTTCACCTGAAAGGTGAGTGGGGTGAAAGTGAAGGAAATATCCAAACAAACAGCAAAACAGAGACCCAGTAATGACAAGCAGTTGCTGTTGCCATGCTCTTTATTGGTTCAGCCTAGAGCCAGAAAACAACAATGGTGCATAGCAAGGGATGAATATAGAAAAATATGCTGAAACTTGCACCTAATAATTTTGACGATCACTTATGGGTGCTCTTCACAAAATCTTCTTGTGTTAGTGGGAATGTGAAATTCAATAGGACCCAAGTGAAAGCTCATGAGTACTTTCATGCTGCATTGTTCATCCCCAGAACATCTGCCTTCTTGGCAGAGCTGAGTGTCCCAAAAACTTATCCTGTTCAGGATTTGCAAATTAGGCATCCTAAATCTGAACAAAATTTTCTTTGAAAACACATGGAAATGGCACTGCCAGTATGAAAGTTTGGTACCTGAGTGAGTTTTTTAGCCAGTGCTTTTTTAGTCTGGAGCAATTAGATCCTGCATCTTTTGTTTCCCAGAAGGTTGCCTTGACCAAGGGACTTTAGGCAGGACTGGGCTCAGACATTCTGCAGCTCTCTGGGGACAGCTAGTATGTTATACAGCAGAGTACATGTTTTATGGGACCATAATGAACTATAGGAATCATGATTCTCTAAGTCAGTAATTAGGATTCCTCTTCTCTTCCAGCAAGCTAAAAAAATATATATATTCTGTCTCCAGATGCACTCAGCTATACTTGCATGAGGATGAAATGAACTCTTACTTCATTTTAGCTGCCTGATTCTGGGAAGCACCAGAGTTCTCAAGAGTGATCAGGAATAAACCATAGTCATTCTTCCTCATTCCTTTAGGTAGCTATTGTCTCTGTCTTCTGTATTCTGTCTGTTGTCAAGTGTGACTCTGCCCTTGTAGTCTCTAGAGAAGCCAGACATTTAAAGCCACAGAGTGCACTGTCAGGGCAGGAGGCTTAAAATTTGGTGTGACAGTGCTAGAAGATGTCATATTTAACTCTCTTTCTAGAATAGTCTTTATTCAGTGATGCAAATGGTTGCAGTTCACTAAGGTACCAATTTAGCAGTGTCCTTAATCATGCCTAATCTGTAATCATGGCAGTATTTACTTTGAAATCCAAGGGACTAATTCCTTCCTGACATTTTTTCTTGCAGTTGGTGTCATCCTTATCTTGAAGCACAAGGAATTTGGTTTTTAGGAGTCATAAGGACAACCACAGAGATTTTTTTTTCTGACGTGTTCAAATGCAAAAGAAATTATGTTGAAATCCTGTGACAAGTTTCTTCAGAAATCCCTGCATTGTTAGGCTAGGGTAAAAGTGCCAGCAGAGGCATGGCAGGTAGGATGCTGAATCCCACCTTTAAGAAAATAAATACTAGAAAGCTTCCCAGAAGTTCTTAGTGCATTTGAAACTGATTTCAGATCTGAGTGGGTCCCATCAAAAGATTATATGCTCTGAACTTCCAGAGGCAGGTCCTTTTCATCTAGCTGAAAATTAAATACTAAGTTCCTTTAGTTTTTCATTGATGCCCCCAGTTTTAATTATGTAGCTTGAAGTGCTTATTACAGGGGTGCTGATATATTTTATCATGTGTACTGCTAAACAGGATACAATTTCAAGAAATTAATTGGATAGTGTGAAAATTGCTGAAATGAATGAAGAATATTAGATATTTTCCACAGCGTTCATGTTATTCGATAGAAAATGTAGTTACTTGTGTGCTACATTAATTCTGCATTTATGAGCTGAAACTGGGATCCACATGAAGTAGAACTTTATCTCTAAACCATTATGTGGCGTATTTTTGAGTCAGTTTATGTAGTTTCCTAAAAATTTTCTCATGCTACTGAGGTAGCAGTTCTGTTTAGTACTTCATTTTCTATTGTGTTTAAATTCTCTGTATGAGACACATATTGAAACCAAATTACATTCTCTTTTCATAACTGCAGCAGATTCTGAATATCCTGAGGCTATACCTGACTGGCATACAGAAAGATTAGATAACCATTGCATAATAGGAGTGGCTGGAGAACACTGGAGCTGCAAATACTCTTTTAAACATATGGAATTTTAAGAATGTGACTCAAATGAAAAAGAATTTCAGGGTCAGATATATGTTAAATTAAGTTACAGCTTATGCCTTGAAGACTTCAAAAGAAAGGACATTATTACTTCATTTCTGAAAAGTTATTTGCCCAGTTGTTCTCTATAAACTTATTTTTCTCCCTTCCAATCTTCATTCTCATGTCACCTTTCACCATCTTTCAGTACATGCCAAAGGAATAGTCAGACAACAAGACAGAGGCCCTAGCAGGGCCTCTTCACTCCTGATACTCAAGTACAAGTGGTTCAATGGCCAGACACTTCTCTCCACTCTTTTAGGTGTTGCTCTGCACCACAAGTCTGGCTTCATTCCCCTCAGATCCTAATTTAGTCTTCTGTGTCTTTAAAGAAAAAAAAACAAACCCAAAACGAAATCCAAAGAAACCTCCAACAACTACTGTTTGAAGAGACATCACATATGATAAAGGAAGGGGAAAAATAAGAGAGGTACCTTTTTGGCTTGGGGTCAACATAGATGAAAGTGTGTTCTGGCAACTGGAAAACTGCAGTCTCTCATCAATATCTCTTGGTAGGAAGCAGAGCAAAGGTGTTTCAAATCATGGAGAAAAGACAAGGCAAAGGCCTTGGTGTGAGGTACAATCTTTAATACCTGCTAGTATCTCAAGTGCATTAGAAAAAAGTCTTTGCAGTCACGAGGGCTAAACTTCTTTTTGAAAGTTTCTGCTCTGTGCAAAGAAAGCAGGTGGTAATGAGAAGAGAGACATAACTCCCCAGGGCAGTTTCTAAGAACAAACAAAACAGACTTTTTCTACGCGTTTTGAAGACCTTTGAAAGACCTTTAAAGACCATAATGGATTGAAAGGGAAACGAGGCTGTAAAACATCTTTTCTATTCTCAAGCAACGTAAATAAAGCCACAAAGTACATGGTTCAGACCTGTCAAAAACATACTGCCTTAGAATCAGAAGAAATATTTCCCACTACATCTTCAAAACAATTTTAAAATTCTGTCTGGCAATGAGACTAGTCTTCAAAACAGTAACCCTACCTAGCTTTAAACTGTTAAATGTCAGAGCTGAGCTGATGTTCACAGTGGAACTAAATGATGAACAGCACCAACTGAATGACCTTTATTGAGTAAACAATTTGTTGCAGTCTCTGGTGAAACCTTTCTATTGACATGCCTTTAGATTAGAGGATACGTTAGAATAAACAGTACTGATAGCTAACAGTAAAGGAAACATTCAAAATACTACTTTATTTCCCCATCCTCCCTAAAGCCTGTCACTTCATTCTCATGTACCTGCTAAAGAAATGTCCAAGACTGCTTGAAACATTCTGAAATTTCTTTGAAAATTAATCTGTGTGGAAAAGAAATTGAGAGCAAAGGCAACCTTCTTCCTGCTACACAGGTGATGGAAGAAAATAACTGTAATTTTTGGGTTAAGGGCCATCTTGTGTCAGGAAGTCAGGTAGCAATGAGCTTTTCCCCCATAACACTTGAATACCTTGGAAATTAACTGGGCACCAGTGAAGTACCTTTGCTCTGAGGTATCGTGGCAGTGCTTCCTCAGGGAATCAGGAGTACTGAGGTGGGGCATTCATGTCTAGTAAATTGCAAACTCATGTGCTTGGTTTCAGAACCAATATCTCCAAATTCCTTCTGCTGGGAATGTGGCAATGCCTTTTTGGAATTGCATTCCAGGGTCCATTCCCTGCAGAATGTGCTATGGAAATAAGGCCATGTCTCTGTTCTCTTCTTGTTGCAGTTTAGGGCATGGTATTGACACAAAGTAATGTCATGGAATTACAGAATATGCTGAGTTGGAAGGAACCCACAAGGATCATTGAGTCTAAGTCCTGACTCTGCCTAGGACTATCCATGAGAGTCACACCATGTGCCTGAGAGGATTGTCCAAATGCTTCTTGAACTCTGTCAGCCTTGGTGCTGTAACCACTTCCCTGGGGAGCCTGACAACTTTCTGGGTGAAAAACCTTTTTTTAATGTTTAGCCTAAACCTCTTCTGACTCAGCTTCAGGCCATTCCCTTGGGTCCTGTCACTGGTCAACAGAGAGAAAGATCAGTGTCTGCCCCTACCCCTCCCCTCAGGAGGAAGTTGTGACTGCAGTGACGTTTCCCCTCAGTCTCCTCCAGGTTGAACAAACCAAGTTACTCCTCACCAGGCTTCCCTTCCAGACCCTTCACCATCCTTGTTGCCCTCCTTTAGACACTGTCTAATGTTCACGTTGTGGCTCCCAAACCTGTCCCCAGCACTTGAGGTGAGGCTGCCCCAGTGCAGAGCAGAGCGGGACAATCCCCTCCCTTTCCTGGCTGGAGATGATGTGCCTGATACACCCCAGGACACGCTTGGCTGCCAGGGCACTGCTGACTCACATTCAAATTGCCATCAACCAGGACCTACCCTGTAGAGGATATTGCAGTATTTGAATACATCTTTTCAAAGGCCAGTGTGTGCCTTTGGTTCGTCTGAAACATGAAATGGTGTTTAGGTGGTTATGGTTTGTTTTTCTGAGCATAGGCAAATACATGTTCCATATGAAGTGTCTCCTTAGGCACCAGGCACTTTCAGAAGGGTGTGAAAGCAGAATACCAGCCTAAGAACGCATCTCACAGACAAATATTCAGAGCACAGATGGGTTGCAGTGCCTGAAGCCCACAGGGAATGAGCAACAGAGTTGAGCATGTGTTTCTTCAATGATGATTGGGTAGAGACTGTGATTGGTAGTGAGTTCTGATTTTGTATTTCAGTGCAGTCATGAATTTTCATGAGGTTCAAGAAGATACCTGTTTAGTTAGTCACACTGTAGGGAATTTTTGGTGAATGTATGAGTATCTTGCTCTCTTACAGCATGTTTTCAGTGGGGGAGAAGAATTGGAGTTTTCTTTTGTCAGTTATTCAAAACAAATTGGTTAAAAACAGCTGCAGTAAGCAATCAGGTCAGTGCCAAAAAGTTCCCTCCCCAATTCTGTGATGATTAATGAGGAATTAAGTTAAATCTATGACAAATTCAACTGAGAAAGTAATCAGTCTTTCTGTGTGGTAAATAAATTCTTTGTCAAATTGAAACCTATTTCAGTAAGTTTATCAGGTAAAGACAATTGATCTATGCATGTTCATGCTTCTGATATTAATCTAGCAGTTTATCTCCTTTTATATGTTTGCTCCTCATTTGTTGTCACATGCATAATTTATGATCTTGTTTTTCAAAGCATAGATTTCTGTACATTGGTTCCTGTATATTTTCTTGTAAAGTTTTGCTGTAGAAAACTTAAAAACTAAGAGGATTATATCATATTAATGTCCAAACCTGTTCAGAGTGACTGAAAGAAGCAGCATATATCCCCTGCAAACTGATATTGCCTCTTTGCAGGGTTCCAGCTACATGGAAAGGACATTAAATTGTTTGATTGATTTTTCCAGTAAGTGATGCATGTATATTTGGTTACCTGGGACATCTGAAGTTCATCTAAAACAAGCTGTGCAAGATTTGGTGCATTTGGTAGGGTGCTTGTCAGTGTTCAAGGTCACGTGGCTGGGTGACCTGCAGGAGCTCTGGGAACAGCTGACGTATTACAGGACAAAAGGATGGGAAGAGTAGGAGGCTGCAGGGGAGCAAAGGTGGAAGTAGGAGCCTGCCCCAGGGCAACACGTTTGGATGTAAGTGGGGAGGTGACAAGTGGATATTAACAGAGCTTCAAGCAGCTACACTTCCATATGGTTAAACAGCTGTGTGCTTGCTGCTCTCAGAAACATGTTTTCCTATTACAGCTTGGAGCTGATTCATTCAGAGACACACTCCGGATCATAGCATAATGACGCAGAGCCTTGCTTTCTATCCGGGTTATGATATTTTAATTAAATACCAAGTAAAATATGAAAAAGACCTCCAGGTGACTTAGAAATCTAATTTACTTTTTCATCAGATTTCTTAGAACAATGTTGAATTGGTCTTAAACTCTGAACCAGCCTAAAAATGGGGCCTACATACCAGTGTCTAATGTGCAGCCACAATTATTTATTTTAAAGAATCTTAGTGTTTGTTAAGAAATGTAGAAAATGAGAAATATTGTTGCCCTTTTTCTTTAAATCACTTAGGCTGAATTGTGAGAATGAAGAGTAAGCAGTGATATTGGCAGAACAAAGTAGGAATTTTGCTAAAAATGTAAAGGAGAAACCAAAGGTGAAAGAAATTAAGTGCCCTGAAGAATTATTTTTTTTTATTACATAATTCTTTCCTAGACCCAAAACACATCTGAACAGATTATTCTGTTCTTAATTTTTGTATCATGAAAGTCTACAATATAATTTACTCAAACTGTGGAACCTTGCATTTTAAACCTTCACTAATGTCTGTTGTAAATACCATGTTTGCATTGATGAAAGAAATTATTTTTGGGGGATTGTTAATCTTTTGCTTCAGACCCTCTTGCTTAACTTCATTATAATCCTTTAGGTAAGGATTTTAAAATAATACATATTAAAGAGAATTGAAATATGGAATAAATTCAGAAGATTTTAGGAAGGTAGCAAAATCTTAAATGCAGTTGAGATGTTTGCTGACACATCTTTACTGGGTGACAAAATATACTGTATAACAAAGCTAGAACAAATGGTGAGATTACATAATATTTGGATTTTAGTAATTCTTCCGGGCTTTTGGTCCTGAGATAAAATACATTCACTTCAGATATAGTTTCAACAGCTCTTGTTTTTCTCCATTTCTAAGTAGTGCAAATATTACTGAAGCATCTGTGTACAGACGTAGGTAAGAGTCACTCATCCATGTCTGTTCTGCAAAGCTGGTGCAGTTAACAGGGCTGGTAATCCACAGCCTTCACTCTTTAAACCTTCCTTCTTCTTCCTGTAGAAGTAATTCCTGCAGACCCAAATGAGCTCGAAATCAGTGAAGACAGAACAGAACCCAAACAGTTCCATAAATGACATGTCATCGTGAGGTGAGGCTGTGAGAGGAAAGGACTTCCTACAGTTTAGGTTTCTACTTCTGCAGAGGAAAAGCTCGGCCTGGATGTAAGAAACTCTTTTACATATTCCATGGGATGGATGAAAATTGTAATATAGTATCACACATGGCACCATTTTCATCACATTTCATAATTTTGTAGAAAGCTGCCTACTTCATTTGTCCACTTCTTTCAGGAAAAACTGTGTTAAAATACTTTAATTCTGACAGCTCAATGTCCATATTACTTATTGATATTTTGACTCAAAGCCCCTGAATTTTATGGAAAAATATGTACTGCATTCCATTTTAAACCACCTATTCATGCAGTCCCATATCCAAAAGAAGTTGACTCTTAAAGGAGTGATTCCTAAGTGTTCCACTAAAATACATACCCACTTTGCAAGCAGATGTGTGTTTCTTAAATAAGCAGATTAAAAAACTTAAAAGTGCTTGTGAAAAACTCTAGAACTCTTCACAAAAACATAAAGAATCACTAGCAACATCACTGAATATAATAAAAGACGTAAACAGAGAACTTCTTTTCCTTAAAAACAGAAGTAAAAAATTCTCTCCTAAGAAAACCTTCAAAAAGAAAAAGTGGGATTATTTCAATTGCACAGTTCACATCATAAAATTTCTAAAGAAAGTGTAATCCTGTGTTAATGCAACTTCTTTAACTTGACTGTACAAGGTTGGGTTTGATCCCAAAAACCTCTTCAGGAGTTTTAATATATCTCTGAATACTCTGGAAGAAGAGTGAGATTCTACAAAGGAGACTTTGCACCAGTTTTTATAAGTCTTCCAAAAAGAGATTTTGCAATTTTCATACATCAGTGGGGTTTTTTTTTTGTGTGTTTGCAGAAGCTCAGGCTTTTAATATGTCCTTCTTTTTTTCGTCACTTTGACCATATATGATTATAAATCTCTTTTAGAGTGACTAATGATAAAATTCTTGCAAACACGAATGTAAATACATCAGAACTGTATTTTCTAGGGTGGCAATTCTGCATCACTCCAAATTTTTCAGTCAGCATTAGATTTCTTTAAGTCAATAAATTTCCTTCAGCTACAGTGTTGAGCTAGATTCAAGGACTGCTCTGTAATATCTAGGAGAATTATTTGGTTTTTAAATCTCAGTGTCAGGTGACATGATTGGAAATTCTTTTCTCTTCATGGATACTGGATCTTGAAAAGGGGGGAGGGGATTGGCAAGGTGGCGTGGGTGTGGAAGTTAGAAACCACTAAATGAAGGCAGAGGACAAAATGGCATGAAAGGAGAAAAGTATAAAATAAATGAGATAAAGGATATAGATGAGCATTCAGTTTCAGAAAGTCAGAAGAATGTATCTGACAGACCACAAAAGCAAGTGCAAGGGGCAGAGTTGATTGAAAAAGAATTTGCTACATTGCACATTTTCATCAGAACCAAGCTTTGCACTTAGTTGCCCAAGCCTTCAACTTCTCAGGTACACTGGTTCCACCAAATGGAGCTGAATTGATCCCATCTTTCTTATGCCTGATACCAATCAAAAGACCAGAAAATGAAGAAATTCCTAGGGCCCAGCAGGCTGTGAAATGCACTTTGAATAAGGCAGCTACTTCTACAATATCAAATTAAATTTATCAGCTTAGTTACTATGCCAATTAGCTATAAATAGATCTTGTCATTAGATAACACAACAGCTGTACCTTTGATATGATTTACTTTGCTTCTTCTGATGGCAAACACTGCTTCATCGTAGTGCCAGATTGATTTTTATAAAGGGATTTCTAGCTGATATAAAATATCATCATTCCACTGACCCAAATCCATCCAAGCCTCAGTTTAGGTTGGGTGTTTGGCCAAAGCATTTGATAGCTGATGCCAAGAAAGGTAACAGTAGCGCAGCAGAAAAAAAAAACAAAGGTGGGTGATGAGAGATCTTTATTTTAAAAAACACTTATCTGATTTCTGGGTGAAAAAGTTATGAAATGATAGGTGCAATCTCCTGTCTTACTGAGCAGCTAATTTACTTTTATGTATGCTGACCACAGAGTCCTGTAAACAGAACACATGACTGCATACCTTAATTCTACCAAGGGAAAAAAAACTTTCACATCCTCATTTGCTTTGCTTTACGTCAAGGAATGGCAATGAATTTAATTGTCCAGTAAATGTGAACAACAGTCTGCTGGCTTGTTACTCCATTTCCCATCCTATAGTAAAAGAGATGTATTCATTTGATGGAGATATGTTGTTTGAACTTACTATTTTGGATCCATATCAACTAGTTTTTTCCCCAAGTTTCTAGTAAATCGGATCTGGTGTTTGTATGATTTCTAGATAGTATCAAAAGGCTTTGATAATTTGTGCAGCAGTTGGCTATTAATTTCTCCAGACATTCTGAGGTTTGAATCAAATTCTCCTTGGAAAGGACCTATGAATAATCACTGATCATACAGGAATTAACAGACTGAAATGAGTTTAACTACTACAAAGTATATCAGACTTGCAATGAATGCCCTAGTTTACTACATTGGCTAACAAGAATGGCTCAAGGTCCTAACATTGCATGAATAGTGACAGCTTTTCTTCACTGATGGAGTAGATAAAAATGCAGTTTCCTGATTTGCATTGACTTTTAACACTAATGATAGTCCTACAGAGCCAAGTGTTAGCAATGAAAAAAAAGCAAACCCAAACCCAAAACCCCATGTACATTTGAGGTTTCCTCTTTACAAATTTAAGATTGTGTTTGACCACAGTCAAGTACAGTATGATTTTCAAACCTTTCTAATTTTACTTAAAGGAATATTGAAATAGTTCCATAGATTCTAATTTGTGTTTCTGGTTAACCATGTCAGATTTTGGACAGTTGCATTTTTCCTCTGCTGATTTTATGCCTTTTGAAAACTGTTTCCCTCCATCATCTGAATGGAACAAAAGCAATCTCTGGGGCTGATTGTCATGGTACTTTATTTCCATATTTTTACACTGTGTGAAAAGAGTCCAGCTACATAAAGCTTTCCAGAGCAAGGTCACTCAGTGAATATTTTCAATAGTAAGCCTTTAACAGAAGGTACAAGGGCACTGTTATACTTTGGGTTTATATAGGCTCATAAGTCCCCAGTGGGCAGGAATAGTTGAAGTATAGACTGTTTGTAGTGTCGAAAATGAAACACGTGCAGTAAGCCTTTGAAGGAAAAAGATCTAATTTTACTGGTTTTTAATGTCAGCAAAGAAGAACCCAACCTAATGTTTTAGACAGTTGTCACCTCCTTAAATGGCATAAAACAGTGGATAATGCAAAATTAAAAGCAGTTTTGTTTAAAGGCAAAATCAAAGAAAGCTGTGCCCTATGTATGTTCTGCAGCCCTCTGCATGTTCTAAGGTGCAGTGATCTTTGCTGATGCTATCTTCAAATGGAAAAGAAATGTGAATTTGAGTGGTTCACAGAACATCAAATTTATAGTGTTGTTTATCAGAAGATGTTGAAAGACTTCCGAGAATATTCACAACTCTTACAATGAGGCATTGTCACTTTGAGTACTTTGCTGTGAAAGTTGTGGCACTGTATAGTGAGAAAGATGTGAATGCCAGATAATGTTTACTGAAATAAAAATGCTTATGCATTCCATCATGGTAAATCTTTTTGCACATTTTTGAATTATGATGCTGCTTGTACTGAAGCAGTGTGTTTAGATATGATAGCTGTAATATTTCATTAAACAGTTGTTTTCATTAATATAGTGCAATTTAATACTTAAATAAGCAGTGTGATTTAATACTCAAAATAATATTTTCTAAATATGGAAAAGGCCACCATGTAATCCATATCTCCTTGATATATGGGTCTGAAGTATTTTAATAAATTAGCTTTTTAATTAAATAAAGGAGAAATATCAACTTTAAAATATTTTAAAATTCTGAGTCCTGTTCTGTAGTGGTATAACTTAGATGGAGTGGCAACCATTTGATTGTAGTGCCTTCAGTTCTTTTGAAAATAATTTGACTTTGGGAGGGAGCCTTAATACACGCAGAGCACAGGAGAGAGAAACAAAACCCTTTTCACTGCCTTTCAGTAAGTCAAGTGCTGCTAATGCAAAGTTTGTTCAGCATCCCTATGGAATTCATACAGTGGGGCCTTGGCCCTCGACTGGGATATGATAGCTCAGATTCCTCTATCTATGAAGAATCTTTTTAAAGTCATTGGTGTACACCTGAGTGTTTTTTAATCACAGTTTATCGTCTGTTCCATTTGTTTTAGAAGACCACAAGTATCTAACTATATAAAACTAGGCTTAATATGATTCATAAAGATAGGGCAAGCTAAAGAAAAGGTTGATACCACAAAAATTGCCATTTTAACAAAATAAGGTCAGTGTCAAACAGACTTTTTAATCTTGTTTCAGGAAATAGTGAAATGAAAACAATGCTGTTCTTGATTTCAGGTTCACCATTCATAACATTGCTTTTTCTCCTTGCAGAGAGAGAGGGGGGGAAGAGATCATTCTTATCATACTTTCTTTTCATCATGATAAGTAGGCAATTGCACCTGCAGGCAGATGAAATCTACCAGGTGTAACTAAGACCAGAGTTGCACCTCTCTTCTTTGAAGGAAGACATTGAGCACTTTGCCATATGCCTACAAAAAAGGTTTCCTCTGGCTTTACTGTGCTCTGGCAGTTCAGCCAGATGTCTTGTTTATCTATACTTGCTTTTTTGTCCTTATGAAAAAGGTCTTCAAATAGCGTAAATAATGTATACTCATCAGGAAACTGCAATACCTAAGCTTAAAGAAACATTGAATTACCTTTGCTTAACATCATAGCTTGTACAGAAGATTTTAATTATTTGCAAAGGGGAGATGGAAAGTCTGTAGCTTCCCCATTTAGAAAGGAACTTTTAAGAAATCACTTGCCTTATGTTTATTGTGTGACATTAAACACTAGGAAAAGCAACTATAGAGTTTTCAGATCCACATCCTCAGATGGAAAAAATATGTTTGAGAAACCAGGTTCTCATAGCAAGAGTGTTGTTATGCTATGGGTCTCATTTTGTTGAGAACTGTGCACACAGAAAAGAAAAATTGTGCTTTTAGCTTATAAATTAAATCTTAACTACAAGTCTATGTATTATAAAATGGGTGTAAATGAAGACCAAAAAGGGAGGACAAGGATTCAGTGGGCTGGTTTTGCTCAGTCTGATAGCCCATTGTGTTAGCACACCAGTACAGCAAAGAGAGATGTAAGGAGAATAACAGGGCAGCTATGTTAACATTAAGGTTAACATCTGCCCAAAGTATCATAGACAAGAGGAAGGAAAGCATAAATTATGTTGCTGTTTGCTTGCTTGCCTGTTCATTTAGTAAGCCTAAAATCTTGACATTGACATGTCACCATGTTAGTAAAATTTGTTTGATAGGTAGAGATACGTGTACTCATTCTGAAAATGAATACCAGCCTTTTATGATTTCTTGTAATAAGAGAGGACAGCCAGTGAAAGGAACAGCCAAGAAACAGCAGTTAAAACATGAACTTGGAAAATTACTTTTCTAAGCAGCTTTCTGAATAGGTATGAGCAGAGCCATCTTGCACTGATCAGGACCAACAGAAAGGAGGTGGCAGTATTGCAAAGTAATGAGATGCAGATCCAATGGTTTGATAGCATGCACAGAATCTTGGAGGCAGAGTGGAAGTTTCTGACTTGATTGAGATTCAGATGCAATTTGAGTGTGAGGATTTTAGAGGGAAGTCTAACTCCAAAGTAGTGATCAGCTGCTGTAATGAATACTGATTAGAGAGATTTGGTGACTGGCAAAGGAAACAGAAGGGAGAGATTAAAAGAAAATGTAAGAATGTCTTAGTTTTACTTGTGTTGAATCTGTGCAACAGAAGGAGACAGCTGAGTCGTTCAGTTTAACTCTTACTAATGAATCTTACTGGGTGAGTGCAGAGTTGTCCAATGTATTCTTAAATTCCAAAGTTGCAGCTTCTGCTACTTACCTATCTTTTATTAATTCACTACCTTTATCACTAAAATACTGTTTCTAATGCCTAATCTGAGTTAATTTTGCTGCAGGTTGTGTGTCTCCTTCAGCCCTTTTTTGCCATATTAGCTGTCTTTCATACTTCTCATGCAAAAGCAACATAGTCACTTCAGTCACTGATGAACGTAGGACTTTGAGCTAGGTGTATATTGGGTTGGTTCTCAGGTTACTGAGGTTCACTTTCAGTGTATTCACATTTCTTCTTTCCTTTCTGAAGACCAAGAACGTGTCCATTTCATATAGAATCAAGGAAATGATAAAACTTGTATGGAACTTCTGGATGACCTCCCTGGTTCAAATCCCAGTTCAAAACTATGCCAGCCAAGATCAGGTTGCTAGCAGCTTTGTCCAGTCTTTAATATCTCAAAGAATGGAGATGTTGCAGCCTCTTTGAACATCTCCTTTTAGTATTTGACTGCCTTCATGGGAACATTTTTTTCTCTTTATGCTCCTATGAAGTCATTGAAGACCAAGATGCATCTAATTCAGTGTTCTCCAGTAGCTGCTTTCTATTATTAGAAACAAATATTGAGGAATATTTGTGCATAGTTCTTTTTGACCATTGCATTTCAAGAGCTGACTAGACAAAACATGTTCCTTCCCCAAGAGATATCTGAACAAACTAACATCCCTCATTCCCACCACTCAAGTTTGTTTTGAATGATTTAGCAAAAGGCATACAGAAATCTTGATTTATCTGATTTTGATGATTTGGCTTCATGAGTAACCTTTCCAGAACAGAACTCCATTTATTTTTCCTTTTTCCTGTTTGTTCTTATGCTTTCAATGAGTTCATCCACATTCCAGGCTTCAGAGCAAATTCTTCATATGCAAGGTAATGTCACCTTCTCTCTTTGCTCTTTTCTATCTTCCTGAAACAAACTGGGTTAAATGTGGGGCAACTGAGTTATACATTTGCATCTCTTACTTCACACCCCTGGTCATCTGCCACTTTGTGTCTTTTTCTTTAGTATACAGACATCTAAGTTGATCAGTGATTCGCAGCATTTCTTCCTGTGTCCTTCTCATTTCATCTTCAGCCATTTGCTCAGACAATGTTTCTTTGGCCCATAATATTGGATTACTGTTAGTAAAACCAGATTACAACAGAATTTTAA
>WAAE01011232.1:0-16692 GCA_013400495.1 Nicator chloris | reverse complement strand
TATGTGTGTATATATATATATCCATCAAAAATGGCCAATTATCGAAGAATGAATCTTTGACTACAGTTCTTGATAGCTCTTATTAGAGATTCAAACAAGGAAAAAATTCTCATTGCTTCTTTCCCAGAGTTTTCATAACCCAAACGAACTCTTCAGCTTGTTTCCTAACTGAATCTTACTTCACATGCTAGGATTATTCCTGTGATTTGGAAAGACAGTGTGTAACATCATCTCTTGCTGACGTCTGTTGCAACTGCAGTTCTGCTAGAATGCTGTAATGAATTCAAAGGAAACTTCTTGTGCTGATTGCGAGGTATCTTGTGATTGCAGAGATGTTGCTTCTCTTTGGTTGCTTACTTTGTGAATTTGTCGAGATTTTAAAGCAAGGCTACTTAAGGCCTGTAATCGGCCCTGCTTCTTGAGAATGTAGGTGCCTCTAGGAGTACTTTCACATTTCTTGTGTTCAAATGAAATACTTTGCAGATCATCACAAATAGGGATGAACAGACACTGTGCATCATGCTCTGCCGGTAGAGCCAACCTGAGGGTCTCAGTTTATCTGCTGCCTCCACTGCCAGACTGTCTTCACCAGAACACCTTCTTAAGCCTGATCTATCAAATGACTCCTCTGCTTTATGCTGAGATACCCAAAGAAGAGGGCTGTTAAGAAGTGTTTTTGAGGACTGCCAAGAAAATCTCAGACATGAAGTGCAGCTTTATTAAAAAGGGTGACTGTCTGGCCTTGTTGACCTTTAGCTTCCACTTTGCAACTTGCTAGCATCACTTACCACTCAGATGAGTATGATTATAGTCTCCTTCTCTGCAGGATCCTGTATACTTTGAAAGGTTCTAAAACCTGTAAATGTCAACTGTTGCTCTTGATTTACAGCTTTACCTTCCTTCTAAGTCTGTCTGCTGAATCCCTCAGGGATGGCATTTAACCATCATTGCTTTTCATGGAAACTTCTAATACACTTCTAAATTGTTTGCCAGATTTCACTCTGGTGTTATGTTGAAGGTGGAAGTCTCAGCTAGCTAGGTAAATTGTCCATGTGCTCATCTCTGTAGCCATTCAGGCAGACAAGCAGCTTTCCTGCTGCAAGTGATGTATTGTCATTTGTTGTTAGACTATGTTTTCACCTCACATTTTCTGTTAACTTTACGGCTTTGGATCAGGTCAATATAGAAATTCAGTAAAGTTGGATCATTGCAAGTTAATAATAGATACATATCTACTTCACCCAACCCTCTTTCCATGACAGAGAGGTTTTCACTCTGGGAGTCCTGAAGTATCAAGATTGCAATTATTTCACTCAGATTATTTAATGCAGACTTTTCTAGCCTGAACAAAGAAATCTTCCATATGAACTAAGGTGTCCTTTTCTGATAAGATTGAGCATCTGTGCTGCACAGGCTGAAAGGCTTTTAGCACTTAAAAAACAGCTGGTCAAACAAAAGAATTACAGCAATTTTGATGAGCAGAGGTTCCTCTATTTTACCTACTCCAGACTAGGAATATTCTGAATTGAAAGTGAACTTTGATGCAAGGTTTCGTCACATACATGAGCTCTTATTACCTAATAACTTTGTGTACAAAGGAAGATTGGCTGCAACATTTTCTTTGCATGGGAGAATATGATGGCTGCTACTTGCATTTCCATCAATGCACTCTTTTTTAGTGGGTTTTTCTAACTATAGAAGCAACAAGTATGTCCATTTTTGCAGATACTGGCTCTTTGTTTGATATGACAATGCATCAATTACCATCAGAGAATTATTGGTTTAAAATAATTTTTTTTCTGATGCAGCCCAGCTTCCTTATATGAATGTTACCTGTTTTTCCAGAGGAGACAGGGTGAAATCTCAAGTAACTGCCCTTTGTATGTGACAAGGTTTTGTTTCATTAGAAGAAATTTGGGTGCCCTTAGCTGCCACATGTCAGTTCCAACAGCTGTTTGCAGCCTAGCAATATTATGTTGCATGCAGGAAAGGAATGTGAGGATACCATAGTCCAGATTTTCAGACAGTACAAATCTGCATATCTGCCTCAACTCAAAACAGATTTCTGCTGTTTTGTGCATTCTGAGAACACATCAATGCTGCAAAATAAAGTGTGGTGCAGAAATCACTGAAAAGGGGTAAGACTGTGGCAGTAAGTCCACATGATACAGTACACTCCATTCACAGAATTATATTCTGAGCTTCATAATCAGGATAACCTTGGTCTCTGCAAAGGCAGGTAAATCAATATGCTTTATTCAGCTGCAGGATATGGCAAATGTTGCTGTCATGCTTCAATGCTGAGTATGTTCTCAGTCATGTGTTTTGATATGATAGTTCCCAACATTTTGTGATGCAAGGTTATCATTGTAGGGTTTAGGCCTTGGATCTCTCAGTAGGCACCAGGGTAGGTGTGCACTGTGGTCTTGACTTATGGCTTGAGTTCTGCTTTACATTTCCTAAACATAAAGCTAAAATTTTGCTTTTCATTTTAAACAATGAGTTTTAATCCAAAGTCCCAGACTTTGGATTTTAAATTCTTCACTGCAGTCCTTGTATGTGAGACCCTTTAGGATTTCTGTTATGGGTCATGATTTCCAGACTGCCACAACTGGAGATGGAAGGGCTAACCACAACCACCACTGGGAACCATCTTATCTTTGATGGTGTAGCCTGCAACAAGTAGGGTACATGTTTCCACAGCACCAACTTTCCCTTATCTGCTGGACACTAGTTCTAGTCATATTTTCTGGTTGGCCTTCACAGTTAGTTTCAGTACCTTAAAAAGAGGATGCTCTGGTTTTTCAGCTTTTCTCCAGAACACATTTCAGATCAGCTGCCCATCCTGTGTTTTTTAACCTTTTCTTTCTGAATGCAGGTTTACCCTTTATTCTATCCTTCTTTGGAATTGAGGTTTACCTCATTTCACAGACCCTTGTCTGTGCTCAAGCTTTGATTTGAATTCTCACACTGGCCTTTGAAATAGACATTCCAATAAACATTGGAATAAGTTCCATGTTTACTTGTAAGCTCTTTTGGATTCTAGTGTAAAGAGAAGGGTCTGGAGTCTACATTCTGCTTCAATCAGCTTCCAGCAGTTGGGGTTTTTTGTTGGGTTTGGATATGAACCTGAGACATGGAGGTCCACAAGAAGTTAGGTCATAATCACAACAGATAATGTTCTTCAGGATAATCTGATTTACTTTTTATGGCATTTTTCCTGTTAAGAATAGAATCTACACATACAGCATATAGCAAATAGCCACAGCTACAACATGTTCATCTCCAGGTCTATTTTGGCACCCACCAGCCAGTCACAGGGGGCTGTTGGAAGGCTCCCGTGGCTACTCTAGAAATTATGAAGGTGCTTGGTATCACTTGTGCTTCATGTTGTGTCAGGGTCTTGAAAAAAATGGGATTTATTTTTGTAGGCGAATCATCAGCTAAGAGAAAACAGTTGTACTCTGTGCATATACATTTGTTGATGCTTTGTTTGCTCTTGCTTGGAGCAGTTGTACTGACATCACTGCAGAGCCGTGCGTCCCCACAGCAGCTGCCAATTAGAAACAGAATGAACATATCATTCTCAAATGGAGGAAGTTAACAACTGGCCTTTATTATCATGTAATTAAGTTAAGGATCTGGTCTTGATCTTCAAAGTGTTTGGCTCAAATCGTTGCTTGGACTGTCTTTCCTTCCCTAGTCAGTGACCACTAACATCACTGCTTCCTGAATGAAGCACAGAAGAAGCTTGCTTGCTTAACTTGTTTTTCATGGCATAAATTATTCAGCAGACATGCAAGACACAAAAAATAGGAATCAAATGGACATAGAAGAGACACTTATATAGCCAATAGCCAAACAAAAACTTTTCAGGGCGAAGAGAAAAATCAAAATAGAAGAAAAAATCAGCTATAATTCACTGTGGGACAGCTTTTACTGCTATGTTTTAGATCTGTGCAGTTTGTGCCTTACCTGGACCTCTTCATGTTATGCACAGAGACAGAAGCTGTGCCCTTCCTCACATTTGTACACTCCCACTGGGGCTGCATTGGTTCTCTGTTTACATCTTCCCCTGCTGAACAACTACTCCTTCATGGCACTTGCACACAAAATCATCTTTTCTATTTTTAGGCTCTCCAGCTCTCATCTCTGGGAAGACTAGCAGTGCACTGGGCATGTTTGGTTTAATTTATTTATTTCTCATCACTTATTAATGGTGCATAACACATGTATATGCCATTTAGATGCCTAAATTTATCCTTCATACTTTGAAAAATTATGTAATGAAGTCTCAGCAGGCTTGGGATGCTTCTATTTATGCACTTTTTTTTGTGCTGACTTGCTTTTGCTGTCTTTAAAAGTCAGTAGGAATACTGTCATTGACTTCAGTGGAAATTAGAGTGCCTCTCTAGCGAAATTTTCACCCAGTATCCTCATCCCCCCTCTACATTTTCTGTTCTGAAAAGTATTTAAATATGACACCAGATCTCACCACTGTCTGAAATATCCATGGGAGAGTATGCATTTTTTAAATTACATTTGAAATGAAACCTCAGGAAAAATCCCGAAAATGGAGATAGTCTTAATGTTAAAGACACTAGATAAATTCAGCAAACTGAGGATGAACTTTCTTTCCTACCTCAATCTCAATGGCACAATTGCTGTTTCCTTCTTTTAATATAATGACACAATTTTCTGTTTCATTATGAAGCTTTAAGATCAAGCCTTGGTTTTTCATCTTTAGGTAGCCAGAGTCCTTCATGTACAGCTAAAAACTTGAGCAAAAGTCTGCTGGATTTCCAGTTACTGAGAACTTACATTTTTCACTGACTTTAGTAAAAACCGTGGCACCTTGTCACTTCCAAAAATCAGGCCAGTCTACTGAGCTTCTTTATATATAGTCATGTAGTGACCTGACTTTAAAAAATGTTGAGTACAAGTGTTAATAAATTCAAGGCATCTTCATGTGGTCATCAGTTTGAATATTAAGACAACAGTTGAATAAAGTCAGCAAGAATTTGCCAGTCTTGAGAAGTTTTCAGGGATGTAATAGAATATTAATTTGGTCTCTTGGTTTCTTTCCATAACACTGGGCATGATTTACGCCTGTAAAGCCCAGACTGACATGGGTAGGGTTTAACCACATCCTGAGCTTTCCTTTTAATTATTTTTCTCAATGAACATTACAATATGCAGTAACACTTTGGTACAGGGAGCAGTGACACATCCTGTACCAGAACAGATATGAACACTGATAATAGAAGAGAGAGGTCTTTGTTCTATGTGAAAAACAAACAGCTACACTTTTAATCTCTTTCCGTAAAATCTATTTTGTGCCTAATCTACAGTGTACAAGGGATTAAATTTGTGGTTGAAGAAAAAAAAAAATCAATAATTTTCACTTCTCTCCAGGCCCTTAACAAATAAGAGAAGTCTCTTTAGCCCTTTCACATACATGTGGGTCAACTCTAATATCCTCATATAATCATGTGAAATTATTTTCATAACAGAATGAGGAGGTGAGCTCAGTTGTTTGGAGCATGATGCTAGTAACATCGTTGTGGGGCCATTTACTTAAGAGTGGGACTTGATGATCCTTGTGGGTCCCTTGCAACTCAGGATATTCTGTAACTCAGTTAGTCAATGTGGTGGTTAGTCTCTGTCTTCTCCCCTAAAAGTGGGGGCTGTTCATTGCCCACCCCTCAGTTTCCAAACCTAGTTATCTTGTTGTGAAAAATTCAATACTAGTAATTTTTGTTCCTCTTTTCGGCTGCAAAGCCTTTATGTATTTTTCTGTATCCAAAAATAATTTATATGAAACTGTCCCAGATGCAAAAAAAAACCCAAAACAAACAAAAACCAAGCAAAAAAGACCTGTCCTCTTTTCTTCACATATTTCTTTCCTTTTAGTAAAAATTTAAAGCCTCCTTTGGGACTGGACCATTTGCTCCAAACCAGGGAAAATGAATACATTTTTTCCCATGATATTTATTACTCTGACTTCTGGGCTACAAATCAATATTGTAATTTTGCTTGAAATCCACAGAGTTTGCAGTCACCATTTTCCTTTCTTTATTATTTTATTTGGTGTAATTTTGTTATTATTGTACTGCTCTTTCGTCTCCTATAGACCTGTTTTGTAGTAATCACAATGGTTTTTACAAAAACATATACCTTGTTTGTCTTTTGAAATCTTTAAAACCACTAGAAAACAGTGGCAAGTGGATAATGGTTTTACCACTTTCTGCCCATTCAAAACCAGCATTTTGAGACTGATCTTTAAAATGTAATCCAGTAATTAATTTAATATAGTGACTTTAGCTGGTTATATTAGCCATTTCAGGATATTCTGTAAGATTAAGACATTAATTCTGTATTTCACCTGCTCAGATAGTACACAAGTCACATTTGGAGTCTGAGATATTCAGAAAGATTTCCTGTCTCCTCTTAAATACTGCATTTTGATCTGTCTCAGTATTGCCCTGGGCGCTTTACTGAGCCCAGAAGTGCATGACTCTGCCTGTGATGTTAGGAGGTTTTAAAAATAAAAAACAAAACAAAAAAAACCAAACAAACAAACAAAAAAAAACAACAAAAAACCAACTTCTAGTTTACACTAGATTTGTTTCTGCACATCAACAGAACAAGATCTTGACAATGTTCCAGAATTCAAAATCCTATCATCAGCTACACTGGGATATCAGTTGGGCCCTTGCCTGGGAGAGAAAGAGACAAATGGAAAACATGGAATAGTTGTATCATAAATTCTTACATGAGATTCATTGTGTCTTAAGCTCAGCCTTACTTGCCACTTAGTTGACTGAGGGCCGCCTCTCACTGGCCGGGAGTAGAAGTGATGATTTGACTGAATGGAGTTATGCTGTGCTGGATGTCACTGGGATGTCACCAAGGGCCCAGGGAGCTCCTACGATGTTACAGCAGCATTGCCCCAAAGAGGCTGCACTGAGAGATGTCCTCTTCCACAGGGGGAGGGTGCTCTGTGCAGGAGAGAGAGAGGGCTTCTTTGGGATGTTAAGGGTCCATGTGACAACGAGGACAAAAATGTGCACAGAGCTAGTATGGCTTTTCTAGGAGAAGTCAATGAGCAGGAGAGCAGGATCCCAACCTCTTTGCAACGTTCTGACCAAGTGTCAGATATTTGGAAGTGACCCTGTACTTGTTTTATTGTTTTGCCTCCATTTAAATATTAACTCGGATTTTGCCCTTCCAGGTGAGTCCTCAGATTCCCAGGCTGTCCCTTTGCTGCTTCTTGTTTTTCCTTGCTGTCCCCATGAATCCAGCATTTTTGTCTGCACAGGCAGGAAAGAAAACCTCAAAAAAAAAAAAAAAAAAAAAAAAAAAAGGGGGGGGGGAAAGGCAATTCACACACATCTGAAACTTTGGAGGTACTGGAAGGTTTGCTCCTTGTTGAAAGGTTCTGATCGTCAGGTTACAGTTTGGGAAAGAGTTGCTTCAGGTATCCTGTCTGTTTTCTGACAGAACAGAGTAATTTCTCTATTTTAACAAGGGTTATCTTAAAAGGCAGGATACAGAGTGCCTCATTTTAATCATACCACACAGTTTTAAGGCAATCCTGCATAGATCTGTGGGGTTTTTTTGGTTGTTGTTGTTGTTTTTTGTTGTTGTTTTTTTTTTTTTTTTTTTTTTTCTTTTTTTTTTTTTTTTTTTTTTTCTTTTTTTTTTTTTTTTTTTTTTTCTTTTTTTTTTTTTTTTTTTTTTTCTTTTTTTTTTTTTTTTTTTTTTTCTTTTTTTTTTTTTTTTTTTTTTTGTTGTTGTTTTGTTGTTTTTTTTTTTCGTTTTTTGTTTTTTGTTTATTTTTTTTTCTGTGGGTGGGGTTTTTTTTTTTGGCCTTTCTTTTTTGTTTCGTTTTGTTTTGATTTTGTTTTTTGTTTTTCTTTTCTGGTGGAGAAAGTCCATCTTCTCTTCCTCTCTGTTTCCTTGTCCTTATTTTATAGCTCAGTGTATGAGATTTCTTGTCACTGCAAGTAAAAGGTCAGGGACTCCCTGTTGACCTGGCAGTGCAGGGATTAAAAACGTGCCTGGGCTTGTCTTGGCCTGAGCTGATTTTAGCTTGTGTTTGCTGCGATAGCCATTGCCTAGCAATCAGCTAACCAATCCCTGCACTTCACTTAGTTTAGCTTTAGTTTCAGGGGATAACAAGAAGTTCCCCTCTGTAGATTGACCTGTCTGTGACTCAAGATTGAAGCATAGAAGAGCATTGGCTCCTGCTCTCATCTTCCCACCACCCATCATGCTCTCCCAGGGTTTGTCTGATCCCACATTTCACTCTGCCTAGGAACATGGTGTGACTTCTGGCGATGGTCCTGAGAAGGACCAGGAGTTGGACTCAGTGATCCTTGTGAGTCCTTTCCAACTTGACATATTCTGTGATTCTGTGAACTAATTGTCTCAAAAATATCAATTTTTGACAGGATTTTTTTTCCCTTTTTGGGTAGAAATAATTTAATTAGTATTGATTTTCACAGCTTTGGTCTGAAGGAAAGAGGAATGTTCAAACATATCTGTCTCCTTGATATTGCTATTACTTGCCCCATCCAAGTCAACTAGCCCCAGGTTCTAAATTCTCCAGGATACAGGAACCCCAGATTTTTTTCAGATTTAGGCCAGAGATGATTTTTTCTAAGGTCCTCATTTAAATTCTAGCAAAGCAAAGAACTTTACAGACATCATCCCAACCTGCAGGCTACGGTTTCTTTCCCTCTGGTGTAACAATAGCCTTTGCAGTCTGCTTTATTCCAACACTGGTTTGAGCATTAGGCTTTTGTACAACTTTGCTTTTAGAGGGGAAGCTTCAAAATATATTTATTCCTCCTGTTTCAGAAGAGCTTACATTTTTCTTATCCTAGGAACAGTTGCTCAAGAAAAGATGAAAAAACACTGTCAAGAGGATAAAAAAATGCTAGTTTTTCTTTGAATATAACCCCCACCCCAAATTATTCACACAGTTCTATTTCTAGACAGAATTTTAAAGCCTTGACTACTTCAGAAGGAAAATACTGCAAATTTCTTCTAATAGGTTATCTCTGTGAAAAGGAAGAGACTGGTAATGAGTAACCTTTCTCTCTTTTGCCTCAGAACATTTTAATTGTGTTCCAATCACTTCAACATATTTAATATACTTCCAGTATGTATTTGTACAGTCTGCAGGCAAACGATTTGCCACAGCCTTATACAATCTAGTGAGTCATAAATGATTGCTGCTCCCGCTCCCCCCGATGGAGCGTGAGTCACAAAGTGGTAAAGTCTGTCTCCCTGCCGCGCCGAGTGAAATCCACCTGAATCCAGGCAGTCGGAACAAAGCTGACAGCTGAGTGGCATGTGGAGATCCCCTGGCTGAGCGTGTTCCCTCACGCGTTCCTCACTGCTGGGAGCACGGGGCACATTTCGGGGTGTGCCTGTCCGGGCCGTTTGGGAGCCCTGGTGGCCCACAGCCGCTCGGGAAGGCCCTGTCTGCTCTGTGCGCCAGCTGTGCACCCTGTCCCTGCTTATGGGGGTGGACTTCCTCACCGCCCTGCATCTGGCACTGAAGTTTCCGAGTTTTTGGGCTGTGTGTGGGGACCAACTGCAGTTTGACTCAGTAGCTTAGCATGGCAATCAACCGCTAGCTGTGCTGGTGGGGTGGCAGCAGCCGCTGAGAGGGTTTTGGCAAGCTTATAGCTGTGCACACACAAAACCTCTGCTCCCCACAAACACATGCAATGGGGAGGGAAGTGCCTTGAAATCAGAAGCCTCAAGGTGGGTGGCATTTGCTTCCTTCCGTCCTTGCAAAATTAAAGCAATTTTTTTCCACAAAGGAAAAAAGCCCATCACACTGCGATTTGGTAGTGTAGAGAAAAATGTACCTCGTGTTCATTTCAGGATCCATGTAAGCCAGGCTGATGAGACCACCAAGTCCTTATTGTCTGTTGATAAAGTTTACCAACATATTCTGAAGGAAATATTTTACCTCTTGATGTACTTGATGCAGGTTCCTGTCAATAATCAGCTGTTTCAATAGTATCCAGGCAGTCTGGCAACACGACAGCTACCCATTCCTGAACTTTCAAGGGAGCAGAGGTATCATAATTCATTTTTGCTGATATATGAATATAAAAAGTTCTCAAATTCAATGTTCCCAAACACATCTATACTGTCATTTTTCCTATATGATTTTTTTTTTTATTTGTGAAGACTGCCTCTCAGGAGCAGATTGACCAGCTCTAGCAATGAGTGAAGGATCAGGTAGGATAGCAAAGTTACCCTTTAAAATACTTTGTAATGTACCATTAAATAATTTTCTTCCTACATCTGAACTTTCTGATTTGCATCCCTTTCTAATTTTACCAAAAAAATGCCAGTCAAGTATCAAAGCTCCATTCCACTAAACACGTAGCAATAGTTTTTTCCATTAAAAACTCAATAGTGTGAAATCTTTATTATACAAATATTTTAACATCTGTACAACTATTTTTCAGAGGAGTTGCACTGATTTCAGCATGCCCTTCGTGCACTTCAAGTGTGATTTAGCTCACTTAGTTTTGATCATCGAAATGTTAGATGTCTAGTATAACCAACCTTCCTGTGTTCCCTCTAGAGTCAATGGAGAGAGATTTTCGCCTCCGGAGGGGTGATTCATACCTCCTATCTTAGACTTCTGCCTCTCAATTTGCAACAGAAGTGTAGCCTAGACAACTGTGTAGATTAGATTCCTATCTCTTAGATTAGGTGAGATAAATCCTATTCTTGGCCATCTTTGTGCATACAAATTTGCAGGGTTGGTGCTAAATTGTTAAAACAGCTAAAGTACCTGTGGGGGCTGACAGATTATTTGATTTATTTAGAAGATTTCCAAACCCTGATTACAAAACAAAGGCAAATTATCTAGTTCTGTTATGAAGAAAAAAAAAGAAAAACTAGAAAATATTTTAATATTTACCACTGAACTATAAGAACATGATAACAGTAAAGAATTACAGTGAAATATACCTATTTTAAATTAGCATAAATTAGTAAAAAAATCTGACAGTTAGGAGGCAAATTTGCTAAGTGCATTTCAGTGATGCCCCAAACATAACCTTGAGTTTTCAGCAATGTTTTTAAACATTGGGACAGAATTCACATCTGAGTCATTCCTGATTTTTTATCTGCAGATTTCCCTTTCTGACAAGTCAGCTGGCTCCTGTCAGGAAACAGACATTATGCAAACCAACAAGGTGACCAGCCTTCCACATTTCAAGAGTATGAAAGTAAAATTTACTGCTAGTGGCAACAGGCTTTAAAATGTTTTGTTTTAATTTTGTAAATGCTGACTGAAAAACCTCGCCAAAGTTCTGGTCTCTGCATTGACAGTCTACCTGATGATAAGCCAACAAAAGAAATGTATAAAGATGAGATAAATCGGAGTCCTAAAATTTCACATCTTCTTCCTTCCACTACTTCTTCTTTTCTAGACTTTGACATTCCTGCTTCCTTCTTCCCTCAGTTATCTCCCCCTGCCCTTTCTGGCCCTCTTCCTCCTTTCCTTTCCTGGTTTCACCTGCAGTTCCTAAAACCAGAGCTCATGCATTTGGGCTGGCTGAGCTAAAGGCCTGCCAACCCAGAAATTGTCTACATGGGTAATTGTCTAGATGGATAACTCAGAAGTTGTCTAGATGGGTAAGGTTAAATTGTGTTCATACATCAGTTGTCATTAGACTTATCTCCCCTTCTCAAAAGGAGTGGTTTTTATAGTTATTAGACCTATATGGTCCATGTTTGTGTGCCATGAGTCTCCACTAGTTGACTTTGAGTTACACTGTTCTTACCCAGAAGAGGGGGTGGGTCCCTCCTCTCTGATAAAATCTGTGCTTGGAGTGTGGAAAGAACCTCAACTTGAGGTGGCATGTCTTCTGCCTGTATTTCTGCTTTACCTCTCGTGTTGTTTAACTTCCTAAAAAAACCCTCAAATCCGAAGTAAGTGAAGGGGAATGGACTGTGGGTGATTTGGGCATGGAAAAAGTATAACCTGGCAGACATGCTCAATTTACCACAGATCTGGTGATAACAGCTCTCAAGGATTTTGTCAGGGCACAGGTCTGGGTTGTCTGGAATGTACTAAGCTGGTTGTGCATCAGAAACAGAATAACCATATTAACACAAGATAATAAATCTTGCTTCCTTATTGAACAAATTGTCTGGGGGGATGGAACTCACCTAAACGTATGTATTTTGCTTCTGGTACCCTCACTGGCTCTTTCAGAGGTAGTTTAGCAATTTCCACATGGTAGCATGAGAATAAGAAATATAAATATGTGTTGATATATTATTTCTATAAATATATAAAATGACAACCTATAATTGTGTGTGGATTTGTACCTATAACTGTTGAAGACTGTGTAGATATAAGTGTTGATATATCCCTGATGGTAGCAAGGCAATAACAGTATTTCCCTTTCTCACAAAGGGGATGTGGGATGTACTAAAATGTGTGAGGGACTGTCATGGTGATTGTAACTATGTGTATAATTGTGATGTGAAATATATTATTTTTATATGGTTATCTTTTTTCTGCATGTGCTGAATAGCCTTTCTTCTAAAATCTCTCAGGTAGGAATACAATTAACATTGTATTTTTCCTCACAATATTTTGTGAACTATAAAACAGCTTTTGCAAAAGTGAAAGGTAGTAAAAATGTTGAGAAATAAAAGCATAAATAGGAGTTCAAGAAACATATGAACAATGGAGAGATTCAAGAAGAGATCAGAAGGAATTATCAAAGATCTAGTAAACATTCTTTTTTTATTTGGAGGAAACACTGAAGAAATCAATAGCTTTTAGTCTTGATAATTCTTAAGAATGTAATATTTAATTGCAAAAAGGAAGGCAGTAGACTATACTATTCTCTGCTACAGAAAACAGAAACAAAAATTGTTTATACTCAAACAAGGAAAATATTTAATGTAGTTTGGAGAAAAAGTAGTTTTCAGGAAATCTGTATTTCCACACTATTGAAGGCAGAAGGAAGGAAGGAAGGAAGGAAGGAAGGAAGGAAGGAAGTTTCTGTTTGGAGATATAAATATTCTAGTTTTTTAAACATAAAAACTTTGAAATACACTATTTCAGCTGCAATCTTGAACAATCTTCACTGAGGTTGATGCTGAATAGGCCAGACCTTTAGAGCATTTCTTTGTCTACTTCTTATGGATACCAAGTGAGCATTTGTCTGTACATCTGTGCAACCCAAATATTTTTTTATCAGTGCTTAATTTTTCAATGATGACTTTCTTGATGCAAATTTTACATTATTTATGGGAACATTTCTATTTTCATGGCCATTTAATCTGCAGACTATTCTGCTTAGAATTGACCACCAAAAAACATTTGTAAGACTTCACTCCTGCTCTGCATAGATGTTTGCTTACAAATGGATTTTTGTTGTGATTCTACCTTTCAGCTTTCTGCTAGCTTCTCTGAAATGTTCACAACTGCCTGTCTCTGTCACTGACAGCACAGTAGTCTATAGATCTATTTGTATACAATACAGGCAGCCTGTCTATGTACATGACAGTATAGATAGATGTCCTTGGACCAATTACCTCTTATCTAAAATGCCAATAAGGAGGTGAGCAGTGATACCACAGATGATTTCCTTTTTTATCTTTCTCTATAAATTTCCATTTTATTATCTGACAGGATCTAAGTGCGTGCACTAATGAGTATATTTCAGTGTGTTGAAAGATTTTATCCACACTTTGGAAGCATATATGCAGATGTCACTTATAATTACCTACCCTTTGTTTATATTAAAAATAGAAAAGTCAGTCCAGAACTAATAAGTAACATAAGGAGTATAATTTAATGGTAAAAGAGCTGAGACAGTATGACAACTTTTTTTTGCACTTATGATTAATCATTTTTCTATTAAGGCTGCTGAGAGCAGCATGAAGGCAGTTCTCATCCTTTGCAACTGGTGATGTCACCAGTTTCAGCATAGCACTTTCAACAGACATCGTTCTGTATGCTTAGATTGAAAATGCAGCCCAAGGGCTGCTCACAAAACTGATGTAAACCTGTTGTTAAGCTCTTTTCTGGAAAGATGTTACAGTTTGTCATATTGACTTTAATCAAATCTCTTGGGTGCTGGGTGAAGTTGCCCCTGAAATACCTGTTGAAAAGTGCCATTGTCAGCATGGTGTCAAAGCTGAGCAGGGCTGGGAAAGGTTTGAATTCTATTCCTAATGTCCAACACATCCATGTTCTCACAGAAATAATTTTTTTTGCATAGTAATTCTTCCCATGCAAGCCTGTCTCCTTTTCTGGCATGAAAAACCTTCCCCCTGGCATCCCTGGGCTCAGGTTCAGTTGTAGAGATCCTCTATCCCAGCTGAGTTCTCTCCCTCTGCTCCACTCCTGCTCAGCCAACACAACTCTGGACCAGGGTTTTGGCTCATCAGCCATCTTCAACACAACCATGTTCACAGCCTGCTGTTTTTGAAATCGTGTCCTCCCTGGGCTTTCAACATGTCTGAGGGATTGCTGTCCTCATTCTCCCCCCTTGTTACTTGATTGGTTCCAGATCTGATGTTTTACTCCAGATCTGCCTCAACTAAAACCTCATCCTGTCTTGCTTTTCCCCAGGCACATCATTTTCACGATGCCGTGAGAAGCTACTGTCTGCTGTCTTTTCTCTGCCTGTGGTACTCAGGTCTCTTGCCTGTTTTGTTGGTTTTTTTGGTTTTTTTTTTTTGAAGAAACCCTTTTGAGCTTCAGCCCATGCTGCTCTTCATGTTTGCTTTAGGAAGCTCTCCAAAGCTAATTGCTCTCTTCTGGTCTTTCATGAAAACTCTTCAGTTTTGAAATTTCTATCCAAGCTTGCCAGAGACCAGAAGGGCCCAAATACAGACTGGTACAGTCTTATTGCACTATCTCCCTCACTTCTACTCAGTTGTTTTTTTTAGTCAATCTAGTCAGTTTTAGGCACATATCATGTTCAATGAGGGTTTGGTGTACTTCTGAATACCACCAGAACAATACTTCTGGTATCCTAGCATGATTCTTTGTGCACTGGGCAGCATGTATTTGGGTAGCACTTTCTTCATCTAGCTGGATGGGTGAGTTCAGGGTGGGCAGTGTAAAATTCTGGAAAAAGTTCCTACTGGTAAGAAGTGCTGCCTTACAGACAGGGAATGTGTTCTCTTAACCTGACTATGACATAAATGTTAATAATCTTTTCCCTTCTTCTGTGTTGCCGAGAGGAGGAAGGAATAGCAGCATGAATATGCTTTTTGTTGCCTGCCTCAAGCAGCCAGAGGCAAATGAAGCTGACTTTCCTAATCACGTAGATACAAAGTGGGTAGTTTCCCACACAAGAAAACCACCTACATGACTCAAAAATTCTTTCTGTTCAAATGTTTCTATTATTGCTTGTTTGGATAACTAGGAATTTCAGCAACACTGAACATGATTCACCCTGGGATAGGGGGAATGTTGGGAGGACAGGAACACTGTGGCCAGCTTTGTACCATGGTAGGGATGGTCGAGTCACACTGTGAGGTGTGTGGGTTACAGCACAGCCAGATGTGATTCCCATCTTGAGAGGAGCTTTGCAGCAGGTTTTATTCTCTATGCAATCTACCTATCACTATTAGTTCAATTAGGAAACAAAGGTCTTAATACTAGTAAGTGCTGAGATCTCTGGCTCTAGCCCAGACATTTATTAGGGATGTGTGAGTCAGATAATTTCTTTGGAATTGATGATGTGCCTAAAACTTATGCTCATGCTTAAGTAATTTACTGAATCTGGACCAGAAAGCTTGGCAACTTGCAGGATTGAACCTTAAACTAATCCAAGCATGTTTTTGTTTTTAGTTAAAGAAAAATCCTCCTCCCACTACTAACCCCATCCTCTTTAATAACAATTTCAGGAGTTTGTAATTTTAGTTTTTTAATACAATTATCTGGAATAAAAGTTTCTCTTCAAAGCGATAATTCAGATTTTTTTTTTTTTACTTAGTGTATCTGCCACCAGACATGCTGTACGTTTTTTTAACTGATTTACAAAATTGCCTTATTGTGAGTATAACTCATAGCATAGATTGGTAACGTGTAACTCAATCAAAAAGACAGCAGATTCAGAGTATGAAGGACTCAGATGCAGCTACCAAACTCAAAGAAATCTTCCATTGTGCCCCTTTTACTGAATCAGTGTTTCCTTTTTAACCTCTGATTTCCATGCCCCTGTTGGCAAGCTCTTAAATGAAACTAAACTACCTTAAATAATTGCAATTAAAGCACTAGTTACTAGGATTAACAGTAGTATAATGTTCAGTAATTCTGAAAAACAGTGTTCAATGTCAAGTGTTTCAATAAGAGATTTGCATTCAAATATAGAGATTATTTAGTTATAACACATCAAATTCAGAATATTTGACTGAGAATTATTAAAATACTGGCATATTTAATTGAAGTGTCTGTAGATTGTTCTAAAGAAAACCTCCCTGAAGAAAACACTTCCCACTTTGAATAGTGTTTGGTGATGTAGGAAGAGAGAAACAAGTAAAATGTCCTCTGCTCACAGTATTATGCCTGCTAGACAATATCTCTTTTTCTGACTATTAATTCCCATGGTATCCTGAATTATCTGTGTTGGCAATTCAGTTGGAAATTCAAAGGATAACCAAAATTATGGA
>WAAE01011231.1:0-30212 GCA_013400495.1 Nicator chloris | reverse complement strand
AAGGGAAACTTAAATGTAACATATCTATAGATTATAGAAATTTATTAGACCTACAAAGAGATAGGAAAAATGAGTCTGAGGAATGAAAAATCACTGTTTAAGGTAAAGTCCAAGACCTCCACCCTCCCCATTAGAAAACATTTTATGGAGCAAGGAGACCAGTTGACTTGACTTCCTACCAAGACAAATACTTGTGGTGCTTCCTGTCCTCTCAGGGCTGTCGGAAAAGAAACCCATGTCTGTAGAAATAAGACCTCTTCTTGCTCTGTATGCATCCTCCTCCTCCTCTTTATACATCCATTAGTAGGTGCTATTGGGAAAAAAAACCACTGGTTAACCTTTCCTCTGATGCAGGATAAATCTCCTTTTTTCCCCTGTGATGAGAATAATAATTTAAAAAATCTTCACTTCACTGTACACCTTTAATCCAGGACGACCTTAGTTAAGCTCTTAAAAGACAAAATTCTTAGAAGAGCAAATGTGTCTCCCTGTGTGCTTTTCATACAACAATTTTATGCCAGCATTTCAGCACGGAGGAAGAAAAATTGTTGAGTTGTATTTCATGTGGTTGAAGTCCCCATTTTTCTCATTCCTTTCTCTATTCTCTTGACAGAAACTTCAAGGCTGTGAAAGTTGCTTGGCAAGTATTTTCAAGATCCATGTAAAACTGTCATGGCACATTGAGTGACTTTCAGAGTTTCTTGCCTGCCAGTGCAATTAGATTATGAATAAACCAATTGTCAGAAATGTTTCTGTGATGACTTCTCATCTTGACAAGCCTTTAATGAAAAATAAGCAATATGAGTTTCTTAGGGACAGGGGAGTAAAGAGAAGAGAGATAGGTGAAATATTTATATCCATGAAGGATTTTGTTTATAAAATTAATAAAAAAATTACACTTCCCTGAAAAAGAAAAAAGAGGAGTCTACTTACTACTTTTTGCAGACAGGATAAGATAACACAATGAAGCATCTAAAAAGTCTGTGTTTGTAAATTAGTAATAGATTTTAACAGAATTGTTTGGCATGCTGTGCTGCTTTTGGCTGGGCCCAAACTAATTTTCTTTATAGTAGTTGCTATGGAACTGCATTTTGGATATGTCTTGGGAACGGTGTTGATAATTTAGGGATGTTTCCTTTATTGCTGAGCAGCACTTGCACAGAGTCAGGGCCTTTTCTGCTCCTCACCCCAGCCCACCAGTGAGAAGGCTGGAGGTATGCAAGAATTTGGGTAGGGACACAGCTGAGAGAGCTGATCCCAGCTGACCACAGGGATATCCCATGCCATTGGCATCATGCTCAGCACATAGAGCTGGGGGCAGAAGAAGGAAGGGTGGGACATTGGGAGTGATGGCATTTGACTTCTCAAGTCATCACAGGCATGATGGAGCCTGGCTCTCCTGGGAATGGCTGAACCCCTGCCTGCCATGGGAAGTGGCAAATTAATTCCTTGTTTGTCTTTGCTTGTGCATGAAGCTTGTCCTTTCCCTATTAAACTGTCTTTATCTCAACCCACGGATTTTCTAATTTTTCTCATTTTTACCCTCAGGGTAGGGCGTAAGAGGGGTGGAACACACAGTGAATGAATGGCTGTTTGGGTCTCTGTTGCTGGCTGGGTTAAACCACGACATATGCCTAAGCCTGTGGAAAGCCAGTGGAGATTCAATTCCAATTTACCCTATAAACACCTCTGAAAATGAGAGGTTCTTGTTCCCTGTGTGGATTTAAATTTCCTGAGCTTCTGTCCTTGTGTGGAAGACAGGGTGATGTGAAAACATAAGAATGAATGCATATGTTTTAGGCCTGTATGCTAATGGCTTACATCAGGTTATCATAGTATGATTATGTAGATGTTGAACACTGCAACTGGCAAAAAAAACCTGAGGGAATGGTCACAGAGCAAGTTCATCACCCCATGTCTGCCCGTTAACTCACCCGTACGCACCAAATAACTCTGAAGTTGTCTTAACTTATGGAACTCCACACCCACAAAAGAAAGATGTGGCCACTACGTAAATGACTTAGTAAATGGGCAGGTGAGTCTGCACAGAAACAGAGGTGTCAGGAGAAGCTGTGAAGACAGTTCAGTGAGGTGGCTCAGGAGATGACTTTGGAAGTGCTGAGGATTCAACAAGAGCAGGTGGTTGCAGTAGGCAGTGACACAGGACGTCCATACAGGGGGGGTCTCCTTCCGGTAATTCCACTGATAATGGAGTGATCCTTTCCTTTTGAAGGTTTTTATCTTTATGACTTGCTTTGGCCACTTACATGTCATTAAAACAGTATTGTTTCTTGCATTTCTAGTATCTCATTAAAAGTTGTGTTATGGATCACTTTCTGCTGCCATTTTTAGGAGGTATTTCTAATATCTTTTATCTTTTCTCCTTCTATGGTATGTGAGGCTACATCCATTTGTCTGAGCAAGAAGGCACTGGAAATAACTGTTGTAATTGCAGGAAACTTGAATAATTTTTAGCTACTTTCCTTAGCTATAGTTTATTCCATGAGGAGACCTACAAATGGAATTTTTAAAATGTATTAAATCAGGTAGATTAGAGAAGTAGAATTAGTGTAGAGGGTATTCTTGTGGATCTGTTCTGTCCACAGTATCAGTGAAACTATCATATTCTCATAAGATTCTGCAGTGGGAAGTAAACACACACTAGAGATGATTAAAGTCAATGGCGGCAGCTTAAAAAAAACAGAGAAGAGCTTGTCCAGAAAATGTACTACTCCTTTCTAGGTTGTCAAAAACTAACTGACAAAGAACAATCAAATACTAGAAAAACTTTACTCATAAACCCAAGCCAGGTTATGTGAAGAGACTTTGTCTATAGGAATCAGGGCAGGCTTGCTTGTTACTCACTGCGGTGTCAGTCAGGGACAGCTCTCTCCAGGTGATGGTCTCCCTCGAGCCCCTCAGTCAGAATGTTGTTACTTTCTTTGAAATCCTCTGTAAATGTTATCTTGTGATATCAGAAATTCTTACAGGCAGCCCATGTGACAGACACGACTGTGTCATGCTCATCATTGTGCCCAACTGAGCTGAGAGTATCCCACCATTTCCTTGAACTTTGTCTCTACCCCTGTCCTAACTTAAGATTGTTGTTGCATTTGTCTATAATGTCTAGCATCAAAAAGCTTGTGTCTAAGGATCTACCTGTCATCCCTAATAAACAAAGATAAAAGAAGGACTATTTTGACATCTCTCTTATTGCTTCTTTGTCAGTAAAAAAAAAAAATCTTGACTGAATATCAGTTTCCCAAGGAGAGGGCAGGCACATCAAGGTGGGAGAAAAGCATATTTATTAACTTAATGATTATTAAAACCTCACGTAAATGTCCCCAAATCAAATTCTGATTGTGCAATTCCTCTGAAATCAGTCGGCAGATGTGGCTTAGTTATGTGGTCTCTTTTTCTCTTCTTGCCTTAATAGCTTCAACAATTAATATATATGAAAAAAATAAGGAGTTTTACAGACACCAGTCTCCACTTTAGTTTGTATCTGCCCCCTGCTCCATGTGCTGTGTAAGCTGAGTGTTTTCCATAGCAACCTTCAGACTAGTCAATTCCCAGGCACGAATTCTGCAAGAAACCCTGCAAGTATTCAGAAAGGATTATCAAACATTGTGCATTCTTCCAAACACAGTAATTATTCAGATACTTAAACGGCAATATTTGTTTATTGTATGGTAGAGCATATAACTTTTGGCTACAATTTCATTTTTTGAGTCTTGGATCATTAATCACTTCATTTTACCTTGACCATGATCATATTTATCATCCTCCCATCCACTTTCTGGATAGGAATTTTCTGATTCGACACTAGCAATTACATTGTTGGAATGATACATTAAATGGAGCGTGGAGATCAGGTAACATCCTTTGAAAATGGTACATTCCAATTGGATACATCTCTTCTGCACCCATTTATTCATAAATTAGCATCCAATGATGAGTGCAATGCTTAATGGAAATGAGGATTTGTGGTTTACATTTGTGTAGATATTCTTTCCTTTCTTAAACACGGAGAGAGGTATTTATGGGGCAGAAGAATTGCAACAAATGAGACCTGTCTTGTTCAGTTTTTTGACACCTTCTGAACAATCATAGTTTGGGACTAACAGCTCTCCAAGGTTTCAGTGGCTAGCAATGAATGTAGTTACTTGGCCAAACCTAAGCATATGTATTTCAGTGGATGGAAGTAAGCAATCACTACACACAATTTCTACAACAGACCGTCTCACATATCTCTGCCAACCCTTTTCTCTGCCTTAATGTGGGTTAAAATTTGAGTTCTTAGATAACTTTTACTTAATCTCAGCAGCACATCTCTTCAGCAAACCCTTTAACCTTTGGATATGTTCAACTGCAAGTTGTCTGAAAGCTAAAAAGGAAATTTGGCTTTTGCTTTAACTGTTGAAATGAAACAGCCAAGCAAACTTTTGTGAGTTTGTCACTTCCAAATTCAGAGTTTGAGTCCAGACGGTGTGCCTGACTCATCTGGTGTCACTTCTGTCTACATTTGGGTTAGCTAAATCAAGAACAGTGTGAAGACAATTTGGCACGTTGGATTTCTCAGGAGGGAAAGACTCATGCTCCAGCTTGGTATCAATGTCATTGCTTTGTTGCAGTTTTGTGGCTGTATTTTCTTTCCCCAACTGTGACTGCTACTAGCTCATTTACTAGTTTTCCTTGATCAGAAGTGGTGGGATTGACAGATCTTTTCTTAAGTGTAAATAGCTCTTTGATGTGAGACCAACCCTCTCTGCAGAACCATGAAATCTCAGTGCAGAGAACATTATCTTACCTTAAGCTTCTCCATAGATAGAAGGCTGCATACTTAGTGCTTTTCATCAGAACATTTCAAAACATTTTACAAGATACGATGTGTATTTATAGTGCAAGTGTATTTATAGTCAGGAAAGACATCACATTCTGAGGCATCAAAACCAGATGTAGATGTAAATATAAAGCCTTTTTAAAGGACTATTGGGAAAACTTGTCTTGCTATCTAAACCAGTGATGTCCCCCTTTCTGTGATCTTCTAAACCAAGAGTACATTGCCTCTTTCCTGCAGCTGAGAGCTTACTGGAGCTGTCAGTCTTTTTCTCTTTTGTGCTTTGTTTATGCTGAATTTTCAACTGGTTGATCTGAGATAAGCAATGGGCAGTTGTGGCCTCTCCAAAAATGTAATAGTCCAAATGACTTGTGTAGATTAACAAGTTCTGCACAGGGCATGGAACACTCTAATGATGTGCCCTTCAACTTAACAGGCTACTGGGAAATCTGGAAAACCTGACTTCAGACTTAAAGATATAAGGGAAATACTAAAAATGGACTAAAGTTTTTGTGCTGTTTGGTTTTGGACCTGTTTATGAAATTTCATGCATGATAATAATAATTTAAAATATTTAAATGCATGGTCATCATGTTTTTTAAATTAAAGCTTTCCTCTCAAAACATCTCAGTCAGGGGAGTGATCTCAGGTAAAGTTTTCACTATCTGTGCTGCTGATTTACTAATTTGGATGCTAATCAGAATAGAATGTGTCAATTTACTTCTACAGTTTTTATTTTGAACATTTCTTTGCAATCAGGCAGCTGGAATATTGGTTAAAAAGTTTTAATTTCTATTCATTTCTTTCTGTTCTGTCAGCTTCTCTACTGCTGTGATGATTGTAGCTGTGAGGCATAAGTATTACCTGAACTTTTGATGACCTAATCAAGCTCAGGTAAAGATAAAAACCAGGCCTAATTCCTCTTCCCTTTGTGCTCTTAGAATTCAAATTATATTTTCAAGGTAAAGGGGTCATCATCTCTTTTCTGCCAGGAATGCTTTTCTCTTTCCTTGTGGATGTGTTGTGAAAACTGAACAAAATCAGATTCATGTTAAGGACATGAGCTTAGTCTTTACTTTCTAATCAGATAAGAGCTCTTTGTGCATTGTGCTTAGAAATCTGAGTCATGGTTCATAGCTCTGTTGTATGAAAGTATCCAAAGGCAAAGAACAAAGAGAAGTCTTTGCCACAGAGAATAGGTTAACTTTTTATTGGATTCAAGGTGACAGAAAATATAGCTGACACTTTTTACCCACTACTTTCACTAGATTGTTACTGGCAGTAATTATGAAATAACAAAGCTTTCTTCAACTTTCTATGATTCTCCTCATGAGTAACATTGGTTTTCTGGCTATGATTACATTAATATATCTATTTAGGGTAGTGATTTTCAGTGATTAGATAATTAGATATTGGAATCAAAGATTTTTATCTTTTCTTTTTTTTGCCAAGGAAGATATGAGACAAAGACAAGAGAACCATCAGTATTAGCTCCAGATTTCCTTCATCCCAACCACAAGATAAATTTCAGGAAGGACCTTTTAGGGGAGACTCTATGATGCTATATGATCAATTTAGATGATAAGCAACATGACCACTTTGGAGAAGATGAAGAAATTAATCCCACCTGTACACATGAGGGTGAAAGAACGGCTTATTCCTTTCCTTCAACTCCACCCTCATTCTTCTTCAGAGCCAGGGATCTATTTCTATCAGGTGGTACCCACCCAAAGTTGTATTTTCTCTTAAAGGTTAGATCTGCTTTGGATAAAGTTCACTAATACCAGTCTGATTTTAATTATATTAACAATATGTTGATCCTTGGTAGTACTTTTTAATTATTTTAATATTTCAGTTCCAGAGGAGGACTTCAAAAGAACATGCTGGCATCACCTAGTCAGAATTTGGGTAGAGGACAACCTGCCTGTGAAATCATGCATCAGTGGCAAGTGTAACGTCCCCTACCTATGTTTCTGTAAAATTAAATCTTCAAAGTAATTTTCTTACAGTTTAAATCTTTACCCCTTTGTGGAGGCTGTATATTATGGTTACTTAGTTTTAGAAACAGATGACCTAAGTTCTCTTATGGATTTTTACCCCTAAGGGGAATCTTTACATCATCTTCAGTTACCATAGCAATCCACATCAGATGCCATTCAAAAGCTGAAAGCCAGAATTTTGTTATAAATCAGTGGGGAGAGGCAGGTACCTTTGGTGCTGACAGTGAAATTTTAGAATACTGAAATTAGCTGTCTGAAGTGCAGAATGTTGATATTATCAAGTTTTTAAATAATTCGTAAAGCATTATTCATAGAAAGGTTTTCCTAAGGTCACCCAAGGAGCCTGTGGTATTGTGCGAAAATAAATGCCTGTCTCCCACGTCCCATGATTGCACTTTACCATCTGGATAATTCATCTTCTGTGATGTTTTTCGAGAAGAGTAATAATAATAGTGTATTGCACCCAGTGCTTTTTCTTTTTCCCTTAAAAAATTCATAATTATTCAGCTTTCTGGCATTTCCATGCTGCTGAGGGTAAAGCTCACCAGTTTACACAGGTAGAGGCCTGCTTTCTGATCCACTTTCCCACTGCATTGGGTTAGCTCAAAGCAAACAGGAGACTATTTTCCCTAATGACCACCAAGGATTGCAATTTTGTAATACAAAGAGGTTTGTCCTGTGCTGATGCTGTATTTCAGTAACTTAGAAGAAAAAAAACAACTTTGTTTTACTATTTAGACGTATTAATCATGCTGGAAGATACACTATTTAGAGAAAATCAGTTTATGTTATCAGTTATCAGAAATGGTTACAGTTATTAGAGACACATTTATCTAAGGGAAACTTATACCCCTGAAAGCTTTTGGAAATCTATGGTTCCCTTCATACTCATTCCCATTTGGCAGTGTAGGACCAATCTGAAGCAAAGGACTGCACCTGAATTGAGGGCTGCATCTGAACCAAGGGCTAAATCAACCATTACTTCATCAGACACAGGAGCTTATCGCATGAGACCTTGGGCATATTTAAATCATCAAGTCAAAAATATCTGTATAAAGAAGTAGCAGGTACATGCACTGTACTCTATTTCCCAGCTCTGTGGTCTGTGTTTTCAGCATTCTTTCTTCTGCCACATTGTCCTGCTTTTGGCTGGGGTAGAGTTAATTTTATTCTTAGTAGCTGGTACAGTGCTGTGTTTTGGATTTCTCATGAGAATAACATTGTCAATACACTCACTGATGCTTTAGTTGTTGCTCAGCAGTGTTTACACCAAGTCAATGACTTTTTAGCTTCTCCTGCTCTACCAGTAAGCAGGTGCACAAGAAGCTGGAAGGGAGCATTGCCAGGACAACTGACTTGAACTGGCAAGAAGAATATTCCATGGCTTAGGATGTCATGCTGTGTGGAAAAACAGGAGGGAAATGGCTGGGAGGGGCCAACTACAGCTCAGGGTTGAGCTGGGCATTATTCAGCAACTGGTGAGCAATTGTACTCAGCATCACTTGTCTTTTTTGGGTTTTATTCCTATCCCTCTCTCTCTGCTTTTCACTACTACTACTACTACTACTACTACTACTACTACTACTACTACTACTACTACTACTACTACTACTACTACTACTATTATTATTATTATATTTTATTTCAGTTATTGAATTGTTCTTATCTCAAAACCATGAGTTTTAACTTTTTTTCTAATTTTCTTCCCCATCCCACTGAGTGGGGGCAGTGAGCAGCTGTGTGGTACTTAGTTTCTGGCTGGGGTTAAAGAATTGTACAACACACATATACCAGTGTATTTGGGGTGATGTTTGAATGGATTGGGCTGACGGGAACTGAGGGATATCAATGTTTTCCCGTCCTCCAGTACTTGCTACCATGTCACTTTCTCTAGTGCCTGTCCAGACAGTGCTGCAGCCTCCTGGAGAGGGCAGAGAGCCAATTCTTTCTGGGATTCCTTGGTGCTGCTGGCATGGTGGGGTCTGGGCCCTCTAAATGCCAGTGTGACCAAGGTGCCTTGACAGCCCTTTGCATCTTCCTTTTCCCAGACCCAGCTGCAGGAGGGTTCCCCCTCCAAAGCCTGCCCAGAGCCCAGTGCCCAGCACACATTTCCCACCCTACTTTGAGCTTTCAGGACTGAGAAATTGCCATTTTTCAGTCTCTGCAGAGCTGCATCGAAAGCTTTGCTGAGCAAGAGCAGGGGATATTCAAATGCAAAGATGAAAAGGACAGAGAGGCTGTGATTCACACACTAAGACAGCTCCCTTGTTTTCTCACACAGGTTAGGATCTGAGAGATTTCCAAGGAAGACGCTGGACTTTGAGGACTTTCTGAGGAGAATCCTAATGCAATTCAAATTATTTTCTGCTAAGTCCATGGCAAATACCTGTTTGGTTAAAATGCTGGAATTCTGCCTACACACTCCTCAGCTGAATAAATCCCTGGGTTGTCTGCTCCAAACAAGTGACAGTTGTTTGGGTAATTCAGCTGTATGAGTGTGCTGAACTAATTCCTAATTATTGTCATTAGGTTCCTGTTCTCTCCTGCCCACTTCATCTGGGCTGGAATCCAGCTGACAAGGGCTCAGAGAGGCTGAAGGTGGAATCCAGGTCTGATGACAGTCACTAAAACTCATTTATTTTCCAGGCAGTAGCATTTATTTAATTTCCATTTTAATAGACTGTTATTTCAAATACTAATCTACCTCCCAGATACCTCCAGGTTTCTCTCATCCTATGCACAAAGCATGAAGAATAATATTTGCTGACATTTGATGTTGGCCTCAAATCAGTGCTTAGCAAAGCAGTTAAGCTTGTACTTAACTTTCTACATCTTCATAATTTCATTCCCTATTAACAACTGAATTTTGGCTGAGTTTATTCTGCTGATAATTTTTCAGATTTAAGTAATAACACCCTTCTCCGTCTTCCTGTAATTTACTAATTAGCAAACTCACTAACAATATTAATAATTTCTATAGGGATGACTGAACTTTTCCCTTCTCTGTAGTCCTGTCTTTCTGAAAATATAATTTTCAAACTATTTTTTTTAAGATAAAGAGGCTTTTTGCCTCTATTTAATTAAAATAGTATAAAAATTTCGTAGTATATTAAATTTTAATTTTGAAAGCTTTTTTTGTGTGTCTGTGAAATAGATATTTTTGGAACATTCCTTGTTTCTAAAATGTCATGCTTATAAGAAAATTTCTTTGTAAAAAAGATAAATATTTTCTTATAACCTGGTTAAGGCTAGAGATAAATGCGTGTTTTACAACTCTACAACCCTTGTAATTCTTATAATATATTTTCTCTAGGAGACAGGCAGTGGGCAAAAGAGGGTACAGCTGTCCCTCTAACACAAGTGAGAATTGAGGGAGAAAATTATTAAATAAGCTGGTCAGGTTGTCTAGAAAAAGCAGGAAGAACAAGAACTGAGTTAAGTTTTGAGCCTCTTTTAACACCAGGGAACTTGTAAATCTCTTCAATAATAACCTTCAATTTCTCTGTCCTGTTTGCATCTGTGTTTGTTTTGTCAGTTTCTGAATCCAAGTGAGCAGGAGAAGTTGCATTTGGAAAGGTTTTCTTGAGTGATTTTTTTGAATATGAGGGGAAAAAAAAAGAGCTGCAAGACTCTAACCAAGTTCAGAAAAGAGAAATGGAAAAGTTTGGGTTTTGTTGTTCTTGTTTGACTGGTCTGGGAAAAGGCTTCTCTGGTCTGCAGCCTTCTTGAGGCTGACAGAGCAGCTGAGGTTCGCTGGGCATCCGCAGCGTAGCACGCCTGGCAGCTCCCCGGGTCGTGTGGGATTTATCACTGAGAAATCAATCGAAAACAGGGTAAACTACAGCCAGCACCAGGGCTGCAGGAGGTGGAAAATAGGAGGTTCTTAGACCACCAGTGTGGAGAAATACAAACCTCTGAGGAGGTGAAAGAAATGGAAACAATCTGACCAACAAGTTTGTGCAGGTGGTATTGCGGGAAAAAATGATAAACCATGAAATTGGCTTTGGCCCTTGAGAGAAAAGGCTTGACAATAAAGCACATGGTCGTGGACATTTTTCTTTCACATAAGTAAAATACAACCAAATATTGCACAGATTCCTAGGTTCTTATGTATTAGTCAGCAGAAAAATCATAATCAGCCATTACTGAACTTTTCACAGGAAAGGATGATTTTACCATGTTAAGGTTGCTGTCATAAGACTCATCATATGTAGCCTCCCAGTTTGAACTTTGCAGGCCAGATCAGCTGCTTTATCATTGAAAAATAGAAAGGTAATTTTAATCTTTTTTTTTTGGTCCAATGTAAATCATAAATTAACAATATTTTCATTATACTGAACATTCTATTAAAAAATGGTTTCAAAAACTAACCTGTTCCTCCCCCCTTTTTTTTTTTTTTTGTTTTGTTTTTGTTTGTTTTCACTGCCATCATTTCAGCAAAGAAAATAGCAGGCATTTCATTCCCTCAACCAAATATTATCTCTCCGGGAATGAAATCAAATCAAATAAATACACCCTCATAAAATTAGAGCTACCTACAAGCCTGGGTCCAGATGAAAGGATGAGCAGATAAATAATTTCTGAATTCAATGGGACTGCTCATCTGCAAAAACTGTTTGTGGAGAGAGAGACTCTGTGCCCCAAATGCATAAGGGATCCATAGTTGCACTATGCATTTGCTGTGTCTGTGTTCCTGACCGTGCCATAAGTACAGCCCTGGGGGCTGGGGAGCTGTGGTGTCACACATAATGACACTTAAGGCCTTTAGATGTTGCTGAGATTGTGTGGCAGACGAGCAGATATATTGAACATCTGAGTCTGAGACTTAAAACTATACACACCTAAAATGCCTATCACCACTCCCTAGTTAAACCTAGAAAGAGAAACCAGATTTCTTGGTTTCCTGTGTGCCCCTTTACAGACCAGTTCCCTCTTCAGATCTGAGAGGGAAAATGGCCAAAGGGGTGGTGTGCTTGCTGCACTAACCTTGCTGTAAAGTATCATGCTCTTCTGAAACACTGTCTGAAGATGTCTAAGCCATTTGCCTTTCACTGACCTTAACCTTAGAAATTTCCGCTATACATCTTAATTTGAATATAAATTGCAAATTATTCACTTTTTTTTTTCACAGAAAATGTCTAAAGCAGGTCTGCAGTCTGTCTATTTATCACTTCTATTTCTTATCTTTTCATTGTAAAGATATTCTTAGCATAACTGAGAATTACCACAAAAACCATCATGATTTAAGTGAGTGTGTAGAACAGGTTCATAGAAAGCTATGGCTATCATAAAAATGATTCTCAGTTGTTAAAGCTGATTCTGCCTTTTAATGCCTCCTCATAACCTGATGCTTTAAAATAGTTTGTCTTTGGAACTTGCAGCAGCTTTACTTATCTAAATAAGTCTTCTCTGACTTTTGGCTAGCAGTCCTATGTTATTTCTACAGATCAGCAACAGAATCTCTGTAAGACCATCATATGTAATGCTAGAAATCCCTCAGAATTCTCAGCTAAATCCAAACAAATGTGAAGAAAAAAGCTCATGAAAAGACTCAGGATAAGCCAACATCCAGCAAACATTTGAAGTTTGTAAAGGGTAATAATGGAGATGATCATGTCTACATAACTGAAAATAAATAAGGCATGCTCACATTTCATGGAAATGCAGATGCATGAACCTATGAGGGTGTTTGCAAAAGACACGATACTGGGATTAACAGGAGGAGAGTGTAGTCTGTGTGTGGGTTTAAGTCCTTTTTCCCCAATATTCTTTTTTAGACATGAACAGCTCTCAGGTCACTGTTAAAACGTTGCTGAGATGAAGAAACTCAAAGCCCTTGTGGCTCACATGGTGAGAACACCTAGACCACAAGGATCATAACAAAGCAAGAGTCTTGCAGGGTTTGATCATCATAAAGAATGGAAAACCAGAATGTGCAGTTAGATGTGTAAATTATTATTATCATGTCAGTAAGTGATATCTATACAATCTCAGAAGTGATATAGTCATAATGGAAGGTGAGCTTTCCAGTTGTGTCCATCAGGAGTCAGGAGTGAGTAAAATAATTTTCTTGGGTTTCCTTGCAACTGCATCCCCAATGCCTAAACATGATGGAAACAAAATTGGGTCTTAGAGAAGATTTTTCACAAAATCTGTCTGTTTCCTAGGGTACTGCTCAAGTAGAGAGGGCTATGGTTTGGTAGACATTTAGAGTCTGTGAAGGAGAACATGGGCATGGGGAGTGAAGCAGCAAACTCTGTCTTCCATTAGGGAGAAGAGTTATGTTTAGTTTTTTACTTTCTATTAAAAATTTAAAAGAGGTCATAGAAAGAAACATTTCCTACCAGTATAAATTATTCTTTTGTTTTAATAAAAGAGGTGGATTTGTGTTAGTATTTAGTTCCAGATTTCAGTACTAACCACAGAAATTCCCTTTGAATTTATGATTCAGAGGTTATGCAAACCAGAGTCTGCCACATCCATAACCAATGACACTCCTGAAGACTTTCCTTCCTGCCACTGGCATGTGTGGTACCTTAGGCATTTGCAAGAGAGAAAGGCTATATGAGTATTTCTGTGCCAACTGGGTTTATTAGGAGTAGTTATCATGGTTTGTACAATTTTCTGTATTACTATTATGTGTTCAATGATTTATCTAACTGTTACTGAAAAATGCCTAAATAATATAAAACCAAGGTAGTATAAACCAGATATAAAATTAATTAAAACTATGTTAGGTCAATGATGCTGGATAATGAAAGCAATAAAATTCATAATCATATTCCATTCCTTGAAGGTGCTTAGCAGATGTGAGGACCTGAGCACTCTTGCTGTTGCCTCAGAAGGGCAGGTCTAGTACAGGAAGACCTCAGATGGCTGGTGTGACCTGCTATGTTTTGTTAGCAAAGGGTGTAGCCTGTGAATCTCCCTGTGGTTATGAATTTGCCTTAGCATTCTCTCAACCTAGGTTTTTGTTCTCTGATTAAGGAAATTATGTGTAATGCAGAGCTACTGAGCTAAGCTCAGGGTGACCAGAGTCTTTAATAAAGGAACAGATGATGATACAAAACACATGAACCTTGTCAGCTGAGTCTGATGGGAACTGTCCCTGTGTTATGAGATATCACAGCACCTGTGAGATTTGGACAGCACTTAGGAGAAGCACAGGTTTTGTCCATTTTCAAAGACTGTGAACGCACAATGGAATGAGTATGAGTAGCTCTGGGCTAGATTCTCTCTCCTTAATTACATGATCTGTACCAAGGATTGTCTGCTGACAAACATATTTGGCAGCAGTGATGACAGAAGTCATCACCCTTTCATTCCTACTGCTCATTGTTTTCTCTGCAAATGCCCACTGTGCCATTGTAGGGCAAATAAGTGATGTGACCAGGAGAAAACCTCTTTTCTCTAAAACGTACAGTGGTATTTTTTTGGGGGGTGGATGAGTTCCAGTAAAGGTTGCCATAGAAATCCTTGTAGAATAATAAGGAATGGGCACATGTGAGGTTAAATGCAGGCAGGAGCAGTGTGTAAGGGACATGGTGAATATGTGAGTATAACCCACTTACAAATGAGTGAACACCATATCCTGTAAATCCAATACTGTTGTTTACAGAGGAATTCACTTCCCAACACAGCCAAATAGTTTAAGGGCGGTGAGTCCCTAGAAAAGGTTACCTTGTTACCCACTCCAGAGCCCCCAGATGTGCACTGATTTGGTTACAATGTGTGTATGGATGAAAGAAGAGAGCACTTGGAGGGACACAGTAAGAACATAATGTCTGAATCAAACTGAAGTTCCATCTTTTCCTTTGTGTTCAGTGACAGTCGTGTAAGAATATACTGTAAGGATGCAGGAGGTACATACACACACAGATCCTTCCACTTGTATGACTAAATCTCTGAATATTTTGCACATTTAGGGACATTCTGACCAAAACCTTTTATCTATATACTGTATTTAATAGATGTTCTTTAACTTTTGTATTGCAATTTCTCTTTGAATCCATGTCCAAATTTCATCTGTGTTTTAATTATTTAACTCTGTGGGATTTTTTCACTAAATGTCTTCTCACTTCTGTTTATGAGAGATAAAGAATAGCTATTTCCCTGCTCAAGACTCTATTCCATTAATGCTTTTATAGCTCTTTACTGCATTTCTATCACAATCACTTTTACCTAGGACAGTGGATCCTAATTTTGTTTTGTAACTTCCAAATGGATACTACTCTATGGCCCTAATCACCATCTTTCTGCTCTGAATTGCTTGTAATTCTGTTATATCCTTATTGAGATGGCATGAATAGAATTCCTCTTAATGTTCTTGCAAGTTAGGGTACACTATAATAGAAATATAATCATGGGGATGTGTCTATTAATTTCTCTATTAATTTCCTCATGATCACCAATACTCATCTGATTTGATGCGAAGGCCTAAGAAATGATAAAATACTTTCATAGCACGTTCCCTGTGAATTCCAAGTCCATTTTGGAGCAAATTTAGCACTTATCTATTTCTATGTATCCTTAGGTTTATTTTTTTGATGGCACTGATTTGCATATATTAATATTTACATTTCTTCTCCTATTTTAGTAGCCAGTCACACAGTCTTGTGAGATTCTTCTGCAACATCTCACAAAGAAATCATTTTGCATTGGCAAACTTAACCACCTTGTTATTTGCTTCCTTTCCAGATTATCCAGCCCAAACCCCTTGGCAGTCTACTGGGGACTATCTGCTTATCCCCAGCCTTTGCTTCTAACCTCTTGCACAGTTACTAATTCACAGTGGGACCTGTTCTTGTATTCCACGGCTGCTTCTTCTCCCACTGAGCTTTTGCTGTCAATGTTAAAAGTTTTGGGAAATGCATGTACCCCACTGTACCTTCTGGACCACAGTGATGCATGTCCTTGTTCAGGACTGGCAGAGCAGTAAGTGCTATTGAAGCACTACATCCATCTGTCATTTGGATTCATTCTCATTTTATCACACTTATTCACGTGTCTATAAACCCTGTTCTTTGTGTAATGTCAAGTAATTTGCTCTGTATTCCTGACTAGTTTACTGACATGTAGCTCTTCACATCCCCATAGCCTTCTTTCTAAAACTGAGGTCTCGTTTCCTGCCTCTCGCTCCTTTGGTAGTATGACTGATTTAAACATTGGCAACATACTACATATTTTACATTTTATTTCCCTTAGAGCTGTTGCATGAGTAGCATCTGGTCCCACACATTTGTTACTATTTATTTTACCACGTCTTTCAAAACCTTTTCAACTAACATTTGAATTTGAAACAGTTACTCTGACTCATTCCCTCTACAGAAAGGTGCAGGTGTGGGATCTGGCCTTAAATATGTTATTTCTTTTTATAACTCTTTTCTACATTAAAAATATATTATAAATCAATCACTTATCTCAGCATTTTCAAGAGGTTCTATATTTGAGCTTGAGCATTTTTTTGTCATTTTTTTTCCAGGGGAAAGGCATTCAATAGAGCAATTTTTTCTGAATACACTAATTAATTTAGTTTCCTGCTGGCTTGTTTTGTTTTTTGTTTTGTTTTGTTTTTTTTTTTTTCCTGCTGTTCCCCCAGCCTTTTTCTTGCCAGAAATTTCTTTTAGGTGAAATATCTTCTGAAGTTTGAGAAATTGTACTAGGCAATATCTGAGTGTCTGACTTTTTGGAGTGCCTTTCATGTGTTTGCTTGAGTACCATCAGTATTTTCAAAGCTGCAGCCTAAGGGTGGCCAAAGTCCCTTTTCACCCATGTTTTTTTTCCGAACGGGATTTCAAAAGCTTCCTGTGCTTTTTAGCTGCTAGTAACCCTAAAAGAAGCTGGAAACCAGTGATCTCGAGTCAGCCTCACTAACACTAGACACTCACAAGAATCAGGGCAAGGTCCTTGGAAATGCTCAACAAAAATGAGAGATATGCATGGTGGAAAAACAACCCTTCAAAATTTAAAGCAGAGGGGAAAAAGGTCAAGGGAGCCTTCAAATACATACTGGAGAGGGAAAGATGTGAGGATGCTGTGGGACACCTAAGTAGCTCAACTCTACTGTACAAGACTGTTGTTAATCTTAGGTGTGCTGCACAGAACATATCTTTGGTTTAATAATCTGATTTATCAGGATTAGAGTTATGCCTGACTACATTCTGAGAATCCTTTTATTAGGTACTTAGCTGCAGTCATTTCTTTTAAAGAAACCACTGCCAGGTTGATAAATCCACGCAGAAGACCTTTCAGTGAAGAAAACTTCCATTGGAGGTGAACCATAGCTGCAGCCCTTTCAAAATGAAGCTTTGGCAGCCTCTGCCGTCCTGGGGCCCCTCATGTTCCCAGCACCACACGGTGCTGTGCTCAAGGAGGCTTGTCCAAGGACACCTGGTCCTTTGCAGAATGATCTTGCCTGTGAGTTTGTTTTGTTACCCTTAACTTTCCAACACCAAATGTTCTCCTGTCTGTGTTACAGTTCCCTGGTGTTTCTTGCTGTGTCCTCTGATCCTGAAGAGACACCAGGCTGGCGGAGCCAGTGCAATGAATTTCTGTTGTTTAGCTTTCATTTGTGCCCACAGTTGGAGTAAATGATTCATTTCAGCAGCGTGTCTTTGCACAATGGTGTGAGCGTGACTGAGGAGAGCAAAATGCAGTCCTCAGCTAGAAATGGAAAATAGTCAGATGCCCCTCATGAATTTTAAACTGCTTTTATTTCTAGCATCAGTAGCAGCCAGAGGAAACCTGGTTATAAAATTGAATAATTCCTACTAGATCTAAGATGAAAAATGAAAAGCCTTCACTCCTCAGGAGCCCATTTGACAGGGGCAACAGTTTGATATTTCAAGGATCTTGAAAACCTTTCAGGCTTGAAGCTCCTTTTGCCGACACGTTTCACCTGAAAATATTTTCAACATGGGAAGTCAGAAGTGGAGAGCAAGATTAAGGAACAGGCAACTCATGCTGAAGGTCTAAGAGGGACTGAATTTGAATGCCTATTCCAAATTAAAATCCTCTTTCCCTAAAAACAGTCACATTAATTCCCACTGAAGTGGTCACTGCACAGGATGATGCGGTAGAAGCTGATTATGTGCTATGCAGAATTTGAAAGCAAAATATTTTTTATTTGGTTTCTGTTTTGTTTGCATTTTATTTTTATGCTATTTGTGTTAATACTAATGTTTTCTTTGGCTTGTTTATTTTGGGCACTTCAGAGTCCTTTCCAAAACTCTTGACAGATGTATCTTTTCTGCAGTGTGAGCAAAGTTTATTGCTAGTACAATATTAGCTTTTCTAATCAGAAACTGACGTTATTACCTAATAGTTATTGCTCTGCATTACCAGTCAGATGTTGGAAATAATGGGCCGATAAAGATTCTATTATTTTGAACAGGTTGACAATTTCAGGCTTTTGCTGCACAAGATCGGGAGACTCATAAAGGAAGAGAAAAATAATTTGAGTAGCAAAGGTAATCAAAAGCTTGTAAACTCAAGAATTATTATCCAAGTGTGACACTCTTTCTAAGGCTGCTCACTGTGGAGCCACGCAGTGTGTCCTCCAGTCCAGAGACCAGACATGACCAGACCTCAGGCAGACAAAAAGTATGAGACTGTGCCGATGTCATTCTGAATCTGAGCTGATAGGTTTCACTTCTTTGCATAGGATTTTTATCCTCTTGCATTGGGATGGTCCTGAGGTTTTTGGTCAGCTGGAATTGTGGACAGAATGGGCTCAGGTTCCAGCAGCTTACCGTGGATAGAATTTATTTAGAAATTCTAAATTTCTAAATTGTGGTTGTGCATATTTAGAAATCAGTTGGCGAAATTTTTCCCTCTGCTGGTAGGAGAGGAAAACAGAAACTCATTTTAGTCTAAACCCCATCCTTTTCTGCTACCAAAAGAAAGCCTCACCCATCTTGAGAATGCATTTTGGGGGCTTGCTGATCTAGAATGGGAATAAGGAACAAAACTTTGGTATCCTACCAGGTATCAGTCTTTGATCTTCCATTCTATGTTTAAAATACAGAGTACCTTAATGTAACACGGTGGTATAAACCTAAATACTCAGCAGATAACATTTCAGTGCATGCCTGTCTGTCCTTGGAGAAAGATTAGAAATCAAAGAGGTGTCAGATAATAGACTTTTTAATAAACATTCATGGTATTTAGAAGCAGTAGCAATGAGGAAAAGAGGACATCTATTGGTATTCAAAACCAGAACAGAGTACACAATACAGCAGGTTCCTTTTGGAGCAGCAAAAGTTTGCCACCTTTTCTATACTGATGCTTCAATGGCCAAAAAAGTCAAAAGGAGTTTGGCACCTGTACACAGGCAGTAGTGCTACCTGTGCTTGGTTTTAACCTCATTTCAAACAGCATCCATGTCTAGAGCGACTTCCAGAGAATGTAGGTACAGAATGACTCTGATTCAGTTTCCTGACCTTAGTCCGAGCTGTCTTCAGGGAGAGGAAAAATGCAGAAGTTAACCCTCACTGCCAGATTTACTTGTAACTATTATGGCTGAATTTGCTTGTATGGTCTGTACTTCCTTATGGTCTAACTGAAATATCTACTTACATGTATCTGACACATAGCTAGTTAATACAGAGGATTTATAGAGCATGCTCTTGTCCTTGATTTGGCTATTCCTAATTATGCCATCTAGGAGAGGAGGAGCAAGACAGGGAAAGACAGAAGAGTAATTTAAATTAATGGTATTTAACTCTCGAAATCTCACATTAAGAGGCTTACATTTTACTGTTATTTCATAAGTGCAGAATAATATAATGAGAAAGAAACAAATCTACTTCCAAACTTTTTGTTTGAAACTATGACATTTTTTTATCTATGCCTTTAATTAACTATTTCTGTTGTCATTTAAAATTTCCCTTGGAGAATTAATATATATTTAACAGAAACATTTATTAAATCTTTATGGGCACATTTACTTTAGCCTTCAAGCATTTTCAGAATCTTGACTAAAAATGTTCTAATTTTGATGTCAAATTGAATCTGACAATGTAACTTTTTCTCTGTTTTTAAAAAGCTGGTAGAATAAATGGAAATGCCACATTGATCACTGAAACTTACACTGAGAAATCTTTCCTGTGACAAAATGCTTCTCATTCTCTTTGACTGGCATTCACAGTGGCTTACAGGTGGTGACTTTTATTCATCAGTGACTATCAAGGTACTGGTGTTGTAGGGCATTTTCTGTGAAAATGGCATAATTGACTCACTTCCTTATCAGAAGTATATTCACCCAAATATAATGGACTAGCTACAAGGACAACACTTAAGTAACTGTTGTAGTACTGGTGTAGATGAGTTGTCTAAACCAAAAATAGCAATCTAAGGCACATATCAATGAGCTGGAAATATCTGGATTCACTACTTAAAAAAAAATAAAAGAATATATATATTTACTTCCAGAGTTGATAGTATCTGAAGACCCATCTGGTCCAACAATTAGTATTTTTAAAAAGATAAAACAACCCCACCAAGTATGGTGGTGAGATGAGCCTGGTGTGCCTTTCAGCCTGCTGATTACTCTGAACCAGAGAAGGACAATGAAGCTGGTGAAGAGTTTGGAGCACAAGTCTTTAGAGAAGCAATTGAGGGAGCTTTGTGTTCAATCTGGAGAAAAAAAAGCAGTATTTTGCCTTTCACTTTTTTTCAGAATCTGAGCAATTTTATTGCAAAAAAAAAAAGTTTGGTTAGAGACACAATGGATTTTTAAAATTATTCATTTTAGAAGCTGAGAAGTGGCCTTGAGCAGCTATATAGTGTTTATTTGTTGGGGGAACTGTATACCTGGAGGAAATCACAGAATAATTTCACTATTAAGAAGCATTTTCAAAAGGGGATAATTTAAAAATATTTTTGGGAAGAAAGTCTGTATATATTTTTCTCAAATAGTATAATGGTAAAACCAATTGTACCAGTTATTTGTGTTAAATGAAGAGAAAAATGATAATTAGGATTAACATTGTGAAATTGCAGTTACAGCCTTTGTAAAAGCCTCAAGCTTTCATTCATAAGGAGTGGTTAACAATGCCTTTGTAATGCAGACACTTACTGTAAGATTTACATTTGATGAATTGAATTATTTAGAAGACACTGAAAGCAGCACTAAAAAGCAGCACTGTCCTCACTGACATGGTCTCAACAATGTTATGTCCAGGTATTTTCATGTTGCACTCTACTTGTGTAAAGTGGACAGAGTAGAATTTTGTAGGCTAACATGGATCAGATTTGCATGGGTGAATTAAAGAAGGTTGGTTGTGTTGCTCTGAACACATATGTGTATCCAAATTCAAATTCTGTTTGAAATGTCTCTCGTATACCTGTTCCTTCCTTCTTAAGACATTAAATTGTGATATGTTCAGCAGAAAGTGCTATGATGTAACCTGTCTACACAGATGATGAAAGAACTCTGCAAAACTTGTGGGTTTTCATTATAACAAGCAGTGGGAGAGGCTATAATTTGTGTCATGGTATAAAGCACAGGCGACTTCATCTTAGGAAGGAGGAATGCTCCAGATTGCAGCTAAAGGTAGATGGCTTTTTGAAACTCTTTTAACTCCACAACATTTTTGTGTGAAGGAGACAACTTTCCTTCAGTGGGTGAAATACCTGGTACTTGACAGGTCCTGGTGCTGAGTTTTTAAATCTGCTCTTAAAATAAACTTGCAGAGGACATGCAGTCAGACAGCTTCTCACTTCCAGGTTCTTTGCTTAGCAAACAAACAGCTGTGCACACTTTTGCTATTTAAACAAGACAGCTTCATTTCAAATGCATGTACAACTCCTATTGAAGTCAAGGAGAGCAGGTCATGCCTGAAAACATGGTTTATCTTTTACTTTCCTCTGGCCTTCTGATCAAGACGCCAGGAGAAGGAACAGCATCATGTTTGGGAAATTCAGAATTTCAAAGCATGTCAAAAGGAATACAGAATAATGAACAGAGAGATGGGATTGAAAACAGGAGATATGAGAAAAAGAAAAGAAAGATGGCAGAGAAAATCCCCCTCTTACAGAGTTACAGAGCTGCTAACATCTTCCCCTGAGGTACTCTTGTCCCAGTAATACCATGCAGAGAGGAATTCTGCTCTGTCTAGTCCTGTCTTGGAACAAGGGAACTTTTGGAATAAATATATGCTTGTTTCTATTTCAGCATTGGATTCCTTAAAATTCAGCTTTTTGAACATCTCCATTCCATCAGAAGCAAGAAATGATTATTTTGTAAATGGCTCTTGAAATTGTCAAAGATCATCACTGTTCTAAGATGATGAGGGCTTCTAACAGAACATATAAAAAAACCTTATAACTTGCAATAAAATTGTGAAATTTATTAGAACGAGGCTCCTGGAGACCACCAATGAGAACAGATTACTAAAATCACCTCAGAGTGGTTTTAGGAACCACTAAATTACTGAAAATTGATTATGATTTTATCTTGGGATCCCCAGAAATGAGTTTTCAAATCCATTTTTTTTTTGTTTTTTGACTGTGAGCTTGCCTTTGCAGTTGACTTTCTGCTACTGCTTCCCTTCTTTGGATCTGAAAGACTTTATAGTGAAATAGACACTCCCTTACTGTGAATTTACAGTGGCCCATGTCATTGGCCCCAATCTTAAATTACAATGTTTAAAACCGAAGGGACATACCTGGATACTGAAAAATATTGGTCATAACCTCTGTTCATTATCAGAGGAATAATAACAATGGATTGAGATGGAAAATATACAATTTCTGCAAACCTGATGGGAAAATTTTGGGAAGTAATTTGAAATACTTTGATAGAAGGAGGTACAAAGGAGAAAGTGGAAAAGAATACATGTCCTTCAGTATTCAGCAGAAACTTCAGCCAAAATGCACAGTAATTCATACAGATCTGGGCCATGAGGATGTGTCTAGATCTTAGCAAACACTTTTTTTTTGATAAGGAGCTGTACAGGCTGTCTTTACAGCAGGACTGAATGTTTTACTCAACCAGCCCTTCTAATTGCAGAGAAATCTCATCCCAGATGAGTTCTATTGAACATGGGAGAAACAGAGGAGCTATAACACAAATAAAAGAGAGGGGAAGGGAAGCTTTTAAAACAGAAGAAAAATTGCATCATCATATTTCTGCTGCAAATCACTCACAAGCACAGAAGTAGATCTCACATATAAACAACAGAAAAGAGACAGGAGCACTGGTATTGACCTGCATGACAGGTAAACCTCAGCCTGATCTTCCTCACAGATGAAGAGCACCAGAAACCAGATGGGAGCAGGGCAGCCTCAGACTGACACCTGGAGCAAAGGCTGGGAGACCTCACCATGTGCCTCCATCCCATGACTGGTTCTTCACAGCTCTTGGCACTGGTTCTTGGCTCTCAGCTTGGTTTTCTGCAGCCGCTTATGGTGTCTTGGATTTTGTGACCTGATTTCTGCTGCCTTTCAGGGAGGGTATTTGAGTTAAAGTACTTTCTTGAGTAAAAGCTGGTAAGACCCAACTGGTCTTACTGTCAAACTAGCAAGAATCAGCAGCACCAGACAACTAGGTACTAAGTGATTTTTCCTGTAATCAAGAGAGGTTTATAAAATTCTAAGCTGTACAGTATGCCGATTATTAAATTACAGTATTTTTCCACTGTAAACTCCTTTTGTTTATGCCAAAAGTATCAGTCTTGGTTATTAAATTACAATCAGAATAGGTGGTCTTTTCTATGTGTGTGAGGATAAAATGATTGCTTTTTTCTTACCAATTCCTGTTCAGCAGCTAAAAAGCTTATGTGAGAGGTAAATATGAAATTTACATTCCTTTCCTAGGGGGTACTATAGATGTTTTTGCTGGTGTGGCACCATTTTCACATAAAGAGAGGAATATTGACAGATGGATCTTTTTTCTGTTTTTAAACAGATCATTTATAGGATATGAAAAATTACTTTAGAAAAAAAAAGGAGGAATAGATGAAGGAGCAAGTGGCTGGGGACATTGAAAAAAAAAGTTTGAAACTTAGAAAACAGATTAATATAAAAATATTTGGGTCCTAATGTCTAACTAACATTTTTCTTGCTTTGGAGGAGTGGTTTGATTCTAGTTTGAAGGCTTGAAGAAATCAGCCTATGAATTGTAAATGAAATGCTAATGATTTGGGGGGGGTGTGGGAGTCTTGGCTCAAAATATGCTCAATATTTTCTGATATGGGTGTGTGTGCCCACACAGCAAATCTCTCTGTTAAAATTATGTGCCATATGGGAAAATTAAATTTATGGGTTAGTGCATTTTGATTTTCAGACCCAGGCCAGAGTCACCAGTGTGCCTTGGGGTCCCCGTGCTCTGTGTTGCACTGGGTCTCAGTGTAGAATGAATTCAATATTGCTTCTGCAACGTAATTTACACTTGCTAATCTGCTCTCAATCGGCCTTTTAAGACACCAGAAGATAAATAATGGGCTCAGTGAATCCCCCAAGCATCTTCATGAATGTTCAGCACAATAGCCCTAGTGGTCCATACTCATGAGCCTTGGTTTTCACAGCGTTTGTGCTGGTGCTGATGTCCAGGAAGTGATGAATGCTAAGATATCCAATAATCAAACAGCCCAGGGAAGCCCCTTTTCCCCAGCACCCAGATCTGATGCTTTGTGCTGGTAACAGTTTGCACAGAGGGGTCAGTACCTCTGGAATTCTTAGAAAGACCCATTAAATGAAAAGGAACTGCCTGACTTCAGGAGCCTGCACAGCTATAAATAGCAGCACAAAACTGATCTATAATTCTAGTCAATGGCACGGCTCATTTCTAAAGTTGTACTTTCCTGGATACTTTCAGTGAGAATGATGCTTCTAATAGCGATTTAACATGATAGTAAATTTCCACTTAAATCATAATTTAAGGATTTATTACCCGGGTTTGGGAAAGTAAATCTCTCTCTGCATGAAAAAGGGCCTAGCTGTGAAGGCCTCTGGATCAAGCCCAAAACATTACCTATGGGAAGAAAAGTCATAGAGTGATAAAAAGCTCGTTAAACACTATGGATAATAACACATATATTCTTGTAATGAGGAAGGAGAATAAATTGTTAATTCACCCAAAAGTTAATAGATTTATTAGCTTTGAGACTTATTAAGGAAATCCTGAGACCCTCTGGATGGATTTAGAAGGGTCTCTTCTGATCCATATTCTGACTGTGAGTATGAGTGGTATCAGGGCAATTCACTGCTCTCTCCATGTCCCCAATGCCCCATGCTCACAAGTAGGGATGGTATGGGAGCCACTCAAACAATGGGAAAGCCTGTAGACTTTTCCCTTATTGTAAGGGAGTGTTTACAAACATTTTCTGTACACCTGAGAAAACCTCTTGGGAGAAACAATCTTTAGCTATTTACATCTTACTTCCTTTGTCATTAAATTGTTCTTTAATTTTTCACAATTTCAGCACAATTTAAGGTACTGTGGGACAGCAAAGTTAGTCGATGTACATGCTGCCTTTGGAAATACCTGCACTTAGCAGTGCACCACTAATGGTTATACACTGGTTATAGTGGCAGCACAGAACTCACAGAGCCATAAAACCCCTCCCTATTGAATGATGTGTTTCAAAAGGCAGCTCTGCCTCCACACAAACCAAAGGGCCCACAAAACCACCTTACACTGCCTTGTGCAGAAGGTTTATTCGGCCTGCGTCAAAAATGTTGGAAAAACGAGGCCGTGGAAATGATTGTTATACTTGGAAGGCACTTCTGAAAAGATTATTTATTTACAATAAAAGGAGAAAAGTAAATAGTCAGGGGAGGGGATAATCAGTGAGAAATTCATGTGGAAATTAAATTGTATAATTGAGAGATTTGAACTCAGAAAGAAAGCAGAGAACATACACAGAGTTTTGCAACTGGTATTTCTGTTTCTTGTTTCCCCTTTCCCTTTGTACTTTTTCAATGCATTTTCATTTTATTTGCCATTCCCTTTCATTTTTTCCTTTTTTTTCTCCTTTTCATTGCTACCCCCACAGAGACTTCTGAGACCATTTTTAAGGCCAAGAAAATTAACAAAGCCCAAGAGAGGCTNGAGGCCGTGGAAATGATTGTTATACTTGGAAGGCACTTCTGAAAAGATTATTTATTTACAATAAAAGGAGAAAAGTAAATAGTCAGGGGAGGGGATAATCAGTGAGAAATTCATGTGGAAATTAAATTGTATAATTGAGAGATTTGAACTCAGAAAGAAAGCAGAGAACATACACAGAGTTTTGCAACTGGTATTTCTGTTTCTTGTTTCCCCTTTCCCTTTGTACTTTTTCAATGCATTTTCATTTTATTTGCCATTCCCTTTCATTTTTTCCTTTTTTTCTCCTTTTCATTGCTACCCCCACAGAGACTTCTGAGACCATTTTTAAGGCTAAGAAAATTAACAAAGCCCAAGAGAGGCTGTCAGTGACAGAGAAAATGTTATGAAGGAAACTGGCATGATGGAAGTTATTATGGGAGGTCAAGGAAACAGACCAAAATGCCTGAGTGCCGTGAAACTGATGAAGGAAAAGACGGTTGGAGGTTATAATATGATGGAGGAAAATGAATGAGATAAAAAGAGAAGTGGAAGTGAAGATTATGATGGATGGATTTAATATAAATAAGGCACAGTGCATATGACAGGTAGGCAGACATGGCACACGTCTCTCAGCTCCTGCCTCGAAGACTAGATATATGGCTGACAATATCAGTGGGCAATAATAAGAATATTAAAAAGTAAAATTTGTAGGACAGAACAATCTAGTGTAACAAACACTTAATAGTATCTCTTGTCTCAACATATTGCCTCTTTATTTCATGTTAATCCCAGACTTTTGCAGAAATTAAACAATATTCTTTTCTGAGAGAACATGCAGAGTAAAAAAAATTTACCACAAAAGTGACTGAAACATCAGAAGGTTAAAAATATCAATAAACTGATAGGTCAAAGGACCACACTCAAAATAGTGGAAATAGTTTGATAATGTCAATAGGTAGCATTTTGACCTTTAACTTTTTCTTAATTTGTAGGCAAATTTCAGAACAAAATGATATTGATAATGATAACAAAGAACTTTTGTGATTTGAAAACACTCTGCACACTCAATCAAGTAACTCCAGATCTTACTCAGCCTGAGTAACTGAGCAGTGAACTCCACTTCTTATGGAACAACTTGGACTGATTCACAGCCCCAACTGATGTTTCTTTGGCTGCAGTTTTTGTAGTCACATAATCCTTTCCATTCAGCTGCTCTCATCTCCAAAGGGGACAGAAGGCTGAAATCTCTCTTTCTGTTTTTGTTTCTATCCTTAAGAAAATATATTGGATTCTTCATTCAAGAAAAAAATCCCTCTGAAGGATTGCAGTGAATCTTTGCATTTCTGTTGGTCTCAGGGCTGGGAAGCCTCTGCTCTGTGATCCGTAGCTGATCCAATCTCCTCTCCTTCTTTCTGTCCTGCCTATCCTGGCTGTCCAAGGTATTTACAGGGAAATTTGGGCACGTCTCTGCCACTCAGATGTCTGACCTTTGAGCTTCAGCTCTTGTTAATACACCTGCATTGGGAAAAGCCCTCAAGCCCTGTAGTGGGAGATACACAGTTATAGTAGTGAAAAAATAAGACTGTCTGGTGTTTGGGTATAATTCAATCTATTCAAAGGAGTAGTTTACAAAAGAGCCTTTTCTACTTGAATAGTTTCTGTGCTCCAGACCTTTGGAGTGCAGTGTGGCAGCAAACCTAGGGCAAGGATTCCTTCTGCACTTGCTGGAAATCTAGCACAACAAAGTCTGAGTCATTGCTGTGGCATTTAGGGGCTGTTTTAATACTGCTCATAACAATAGAGAAAAAGAAACAAGCAAAATAGCACACAGCAATTTGCTGAAGTAGATTTCTAAATTCCTTTTATGTTACCCACACTAACATCCTCCATATTTATGACTAACCTTTTCCACTACACTCTGCAATCATTAGTCTGCCTAGCCAGTATTTATAATGGTGGGACAGACTCTGGTGCCCCAAACACATCATAACTTTCAGAGACACCTCTAACCAACAGCTAAACGTATGCAGTAAAAGCTGACCAAGCACATGAAAGGTTTCTATAATTGCTATAATTATGTAGAAGCTCTAGAATAAAATACCATTTCTCCTTGCCCCCCCTTTACCTTTGAAAATTCATTGTCAAAGAAAATGAAAAGGAATAGTTCAATAGCGGGGTCACTGTCTTCAGACTTTGATGCTTTTGATTGGAAATTAAAGCCATGGTGATTACAAAGTGGATACAGTACCTAATTATAACATTGGTTCTTGTGGTAATATATAATGATAATGTACCTCATTTATATCCTTTCTTTTGTGGTAGAGGATTACAGGAGCTGGGGAAACACGGCCTAGTTATAACTCTTTTAAAGTTACTTCTGGAATAAAGCTAGGGCTGATAAAACTGCAATCCTATCACAGCAATGAAATAAAAGCTTTGTGAAGATGTGGGCCAGAGGAAGGACTGTTTAAGAACCTTTTATAACCACGCAGCATTTTGAGGCTTTGAAGGTCACATAGAGAGATGTCTGCAGAAGTGAGATGTAAGGAGGTCCTGCTCTGGGGTGATGTACCCCCACGGGCAGCAGCCCCACCACCCAGCCTCAGCAATCCCTCAGGTATGTGAGAGGCCATCAATCCATTGCAATAGATGGAACATAAGTCCGTTTTTCACTTCCTGATAATAAAATTCATGTCACAAAGGCTACTGGAGAATTTCAGGCTTGAGAATTTTGTCTGATGCCATTGGCCTGCCCATGGTTATGGAGAATGAAACTCCATCTGTAGCAGTGAGAGACAGTAGATGACATTGCTGTAAAGACTCCTCAGGGGATGCATTGCTTGCCCAGCAAGGAAGAGCTAAGGTCTGTTGTCTGTTCCAGCCAGAAACACATCCCTGTGCAGAGTGTGTTTTGTTGAATGGGAAAAAATCCAGCACACAGCCTGAGCCCTGCAACATCCTTATCTTCTGCTTACACAGCAGGAATCTAGGATGAGAGTGGCAGAGTTTCAGTATTTCAATGTCTCTGATGGTCAAAAACCTGGCAAAGAACTTCCAACAATTTACAAATGCCTAAGGAATAGGTTGTTCACTACCTAGTGAAATTAGTTGCTTAAATTCCGTCCACGTCTTGAGAAGAAATCTGTAAATTACACCCATATGCTTAAATACGAAAGGAATATTGAAAATTCATTCCTAGTGTGTTTGTGCTACAGCTGTGGATCAATTAAACATCATTAAATTGTGTATGAATGGTCAAAATTTCCTCCCTGATGGGTCAGTATCAATCTAATTTTCAGAGCTATTCCCAGTGTACATGGCGAGAGAGAAAGCTGAATTTCAATATTGGATCATACATAAGTAAAACAAATAAAGCAAATCAGTTATGAAAAGAAGAAATCTAATAAGAAATAGACATTAAAAAAATATGGAAACCAACCCTATTTCTATTTAACGTCATCAGTAGAATGAAAACCTACAGGAACAACAGAACTTACTGATGCTTATGGGGACCCAATAGTTCCCGAGTCATTATGTGGTGCAAAGACTGTTTAGCAATTAGGTTTTAAACTTACAGCATCAAAATGTAGAAGGGATTTACATTTATCCCTTCAATATCACTGTCAGCACTAGTGTCACAAACCAGCACAAAACTGGGAGGCTCTTTGGATCTGTGGATCCAGGAATACGGGAGCTTCTGCTTGTAGTCTTTGCACGTGTCTCTGCTCTTCTCTCCTAAGTGATCTGTGCTTAAGCCGATTAGCCTGCCTCTTCAAGGCAGGCAGAGCAATCCCAGAGATTTCACTGCCTTAGAAATCTCTGTGAGCCACAGGGAAGTGCAGTAGCAGCACAGCAACAGGGTGGTTGCAAACGGGATATAGCCAAGTGACACAACTAACAATACAGAGCACGTCTGTGGCCAACAAGGCCATCTCTAAAAAAATGATTATCTACTTTGCCCTGTTCTATTTGCTTCTTACATTGCAGCTGTCAGCTTTGCACCAGAGCCCTAGTGATTTCCATGACAGATAGTCTGTGCAACACCAAAAAACTTGTTTTTTATGCTGCTTCTAATGCATACTTACACATTTTATTCTGTCTCCAGGGTAGTGTGTTTGTCAGCTTTTTCCTGCCACCATTCAGTAGGTAATCATTACCCTAGAACAATGAACAACTCATCCAGCAACACTCTGAAGTTTGCTGGTGGTAACAGGGAGTTTTGTTAGCTGTGCTTACCTGAGGGTGCCTACAGAGCTCTGGAGCTGTGTTGCTCTTTCAGTACCTTATAATTATAAAGACGTGAGAGAAAAGACATTTTCCTTCTCTGGATACTTTTTTT